>KN880437.1:0-282182 GCA_000934385.1 Cylindrobasidium torrendii FP15055 ss-10
AGCAACTCCCAGGCCAAAGGAGCGGCGTCGTTCTATGTGTCCCCGCGTCCACGGAGGGGTCCCGCTCGGGAGCAGGACTGTCCGAGGTATTCTGGCCACCCAACATAGCTTCTCAGAACTTCATACATCCATGGAACGTTTGAAATCATCTCTGGCTCAACCCAAAACGGACAAACATCAAATTACTGTACAGATAAAAGGTTTTTCTGACAACAACATATCAAAATAGAGAAGGTCTCAGACATTGGGGAATTCTGGCCATCAATATGCAAAAGATGCATTTCTTTGGCCTTGCGAATTACCCCTACTTTGAGAATGAGCCGAAATATAAGCAGTCGGTGGAGCACAGCATACACTTTTGAGCTTTGCTTCAACCGTTGAACATTATGAACGTTTGAGGCAATAGTCACACTTTGATATCTCAATTCGAAGCGATCATATATCTTCCAAGTGTGCCCAATGACTGAAGGAAAGCCTGAGTCCTCGCTGTTGGAGCGACGGTCTGAACCTTCCAACAAAACCGTGGGAGAAGTGTAGACAAACAAGTTCCAATGGTGGGTTTCGTTCCAAAAACCTTGTTTGAATCGTCTCGCAAAAGGGAATTTCTTGCTCAGGTGTATAGTGGATCCCTGAAATACTTGAATGCAAGGGATGAGTACACATCGACAAGATGGAAACGTGACGAACCATAGCTTGAGTGTTGAGATAGTACTGGCAATGTCTTGGGCAAAGTTATGCTCAAATTCCCTGCTTACGAGCACGACCGCCAAGTAGTCGAGGACTTGTAGCTGGCGTAAGGCCGCGCCCAAGGCCGTGGTTTCAAGTTTGCGACCATCGAGGATAACAAGGCGTGTGAGGGTCGTTGAGGACTGAGCAACGATAGCAACGAGTAGTGCCTCTGTGAACTCGAAACCCATTGCGTCCCGCTGGGCGTGTGCAAATGATTTAAGTCTGGATAGTGAGATGTCTTGCGCGAGATGTCGCTCCATGTAGCTTCCTTGGGCACCGTCGACTGTTAAATGCTCCAGCGAGACGAGGGATACACTCTGCGAAAACCGACACGCCCCAGAAAGGCGTAAGCGTTGGATGGAGGTGGGTTGGACAGATTGGAAGAGTGTATTCTGTGGTCCTACACCCAAGAACGTTTCGTATGACTGCAAGTTTCGTGGGGGTCCGACGGGAAAGAGAGCAAGCTCGAATTGGAGGGAGAGGCCAGCGCCAGTGACTATCCTGGATTGATGAGTGGACTCTGAATGCGGTGTCCAGCACGCACCAAGTGGTCCAACCGGGGTTCCTCTCGTAGTATTGAAGACTCTAACCGATGTCATATTCTTCATCCTATACAGCGCTTCATGCGCGACTGATACTGGGAAATTTTGCAATGGCTGGGGCGATTGAGCTCGGGATCGTTATATCCAACAACGTGCTGACCTTGTCGCGAAGCCTGATAACCCTGCCATCGTTGGCGACATCTACACTCCGTATGCAAGAAAGCGAGAATCCATTTGCGTTAGAAAGCAAGGTCCTGATCTGATTCTCGTGCAGAAGCGAGATGTACTGGCGCAGACATGTTGCTTCGTCTGTGATTTGCTTGCAGACATGGAGAAGTCGAAAGTGTGTATTTGAGGGCTGTCTATTACGTCTGACATGCGTGTGCTCGTTCAAAAAATCCTCGTATATGCGCAAACGGAGTTCGACGGGCAGTCCAAGGAAGGAGGGAGACATTGTACTGCAAGGACCGGGGTGCGATCAACTGGTTAAGTACCAACCCCCGTCATCCTCGCAAGCAGCTTAGTCGCACTGGCCAATATTAATCTTCAAACCGTTGGAATTCAAAAGCGAGCTACACATCCATCTGTACCTAACGCTGTTCGAATAGAGCATTCAACATTGGCGCAACATGAAAGATCTTGTGACCTTCGATTCATAACCACCCACGGTAGTCTGCCGGAGCTTGGACATGTTGCCTCTTACCACCATCGTTCGTCGCAGTCTTTGCAGACGTCGGCTTTACGCTACCGCAGCGTCTTCCGCTTCCGCTGCGTCGAGTGAGCCACCACCGGCGGGAGGCCATCTCCCCTCAGTCGCTTCATCATCGCTCTTGCGAACGACGCGCGACCTCGCCGTCCGTACACCCGACATCCACTGGGCAGAAGATGAGCAGCTATCACCGATAGTCGGGGCGCGCGAGACGCGTAAGATGAATCTGTACCAGGCAGTTCGTGATGCTATGAGGTATGTTACACTCAACGCGCCGTGTAATCACTGACCGTCAAATAGCATCGCACTGGGAAAGGACGACAACGCAGTCGTCTTTGGCGAAGATGTCGCTTTTGGAGGAGTTTTCCGATGTACTATGGTATGTTCAGTTCATCTTCCCCTGCCCTCCATCTGCGCACCGTCGCTCCAATCATATACCCAGCCTTTCTGAATTTCCGTGGCATACAATATCTCCTACTACTGGCGAGTTGCAAGCCTGCTAACTTGCCCACAGGGTCTCGCCGAAGAGTTTGGCCGGGAGCGCGTCTTTAACACACCGTTGACCGAGCAAGGCATCGTCGGATTTGGCATTGGAATGGCCCTCATGGGGCACACAGCAATTGCAGAAATCCAGTTCAGTGACTATCTAGGACCTTCGTTCGACCAACTGTTCAACGAGGCCGCGAAGATTCGCTACCGTTCGGGAAACCAGTACAATGTCGGTGGTCTCACCGTTCGGACGCCAACCATGGCGGTCGGTCACGGCGGCCTCTACCATTCGCAATCACCTGAAGGCTTCTTCCTTGGTGCAGCAGGGCTCAAGGTGGTCATTCCACGATCCCCCATACAGGCCAAAGGGCTTCTGCTCGCCGCTATCCGCGACCCAAATCCTGTCATTTTCATGGAACCCAAGATTCTTTATCGCTCTGCCATTGAGCAGGTGCCACTGGACGACTACACCCTGCCACTCGGAAAGGCAGAGATACTGGTTCCCGGCAAGGATATCACCGTCGTTAGCTGGGGGACTCCATTGTACAATTGCGAAACGGCGCTGCACATTCTCGAGACACCCTCGCCCGAGCTTGAATCTGTCATCCCGCGGTCACTGCGTGCGGCCAAGGTGGAACTCATCGACTTGCGCTCAATAATGCCATGGGATATGAACACTATTGTTGAGAGCGTCAATCGGACGGGAAGGCTCATTGTCGTGCATGAAGCTGGGATGAGCGGAGGTGTTGGGTCCGAAATTGCGGCGCAGATTCAGCAAAGATGTTTCTTGAAGCTGCAGGCACCGGTGAAGAGAATTACGGGCTGGGACGTGCCGTCTGCGTTACAATATGAGTTGTTCAACGTTCCAGATGCGTTGCGCATTGCGGACGGTATTATAGAGACACTTTCGTACTGAACTGGCAGTCGTGAGGTTTGACATGACTTCAAACTACATTTGCAAGTGTTACTGTTACCTTTCATATTGAGTGCTGTCTTTCTGAGAGCTAGATACCTAGCTCCCAAGTCTTGGGTACATAATCCTCAAATGAAGCTACACCCGTTCAAATTCAAAGCGTACATAAGTAGTTAGTTGGTATTTCAAATTCAGAGTTTGCCCCCACGATCGATTCCTTGGAGAAGTTCTTCACGGCCCGACCGGACCTAGCCAAGCGCACCTCCAAGTTCCTTTGTACCACCGTTCATCATTTATTGCCATTTATTCTATCGGGCTACTCTCCAGGAAACCATACAGGACAACACGCAAGGGTCGTCGCGGCTACACGCCCTTAGTCCGTTCCACTTCGACCCAAATCTCGTTCGAAATGGACATTCACAACGAATCTACATTTGTAGCACCCGAAGGTGTTTACTCCGTCACCGAGGAGCACAAGCCGTTTCTTCTCGTCAGTCATAACACAAACAGCCCGCCTGCAATCTACCCAACCCGCGTATCCAGCGTCATTGTCCGCTATCCTCCACAATCCACCAAACTTGGCGGGACGCCAGGTTTTGCTCAGCTCCTCAACGTTGGCGGGGGCAAGGGGAATGATGGGAAGAAGGAGGGGTCTGCAACGAACAGCAAGCACAGGGACGACGGCATCAGCCAGAGCAGCAGTGATACCGCTGAAGACGATGCTGCAGCTGAAAGACCAGTAGACGTGAATTCCCCGATAACGACCGATTATCCCGCCTGGCTCTCCCCTCCAACGTCTCCCGTCAAGAAACGGGTCGTTCGTCCTAAACATAACATTCGCACTACATCGTCTACGTTCATCACGCGCCTCCAGACTGGCGAGGGAACCAACAAGTCTCTACAGTCAAAGCAGGGCGACGTGAGCTTCCTATTCTACACTTCGGGCAAGACGTTTCTCTGGGTGGAAGCAGGAACAAAGCAAAAGGTGCGCTCTGACTTCCCAGTTGCTCAATACGATCACTCACCTTACATTCCAGGAGCCTTTAGCGAAGGTATACGCTATATTCACTAAGCAACCGGACGCGAACTCAACATGCAAAGGTTACCTTCTCAGCACACCCAACGTGTCACGACGTCAATAGGTCTACCGCGGCCCCGGACAGGCTGGACGTTATCATCGGGTTTAGCACTGGAGACTTGGTCTGGTTAGGTCCGTTCTCTGTAGCAGTGCATTTTATCCGTAGCGCTCACATTCGGCCTGCTAGATCCCGTTTCTTCGCGCTATGGGCGCCTAAACAAGCAGGTATGTCACATCCACCAGATGCTAGCAAGCAACGCTCATACTCAGTCAGGGTTGTATCACAAGTTCTCCATGCACGTCTGTGCGTTGGGTTCCCTCTTCTTCCACTTTATTTCTTGTATCCCATGCGGACGGAACGATTATCGTCTACGACAAGGAGCGCGAAGACGGGACTTTCAAGCCGTCAGAAGTCGCTGCGAAAGACTGGGACCCCGTCGCCAACATATTTGTGACCATGCCTCCGTGGCATCCTGCGGCTGGTGGTCCACTGAAGGACAGAGACAAGGCCATCAGGAATCCCGTCAGTCACTGGCGAGTTTCCCGCAAGAGCATCATTGACTTCGTGTTTTCTCCCGACGTCAAATACGTGGGGGCCATCTCTGAGGATGGATGTGTCCGCGTAATCGATGCGTTAGCAGAACAACTTGTCGACTGCTATGCGTCCTACTTTGGCTCCTTCACTTGTATCGCATGGTCTCCAGATGGACGCTTCATCCTTACCGGAGGACAGGACGACTTGCTCACGCTCTTCTCACCTTGGGAGCAGCGCGTTGTTGCACGCTGCCAAGGTCATGCATCTTTCGTTACCGCAGTGGCTTTCGACGACCTTCGATGCGACGGTCGTACCTACCGGTTTGGCAGCGTCGGGGAGGACAACAAGCTGATTCTCTGGGATTTCTCCAGTGGTACGCTGCACAGGCCAAAGTTCCACACGACGCTCTCCCAGCGTATGTCTATGTCCTCGACGGTTTCGCTTGCCTTCAGGCATGACAGATCCGCACTACATCTTCCTGTGCATGCGCCAGCCACGGAAGAAAACCCATATCCACGTTATCATCCCGCCCCTTCGCGTAACGAGGTTCCCATCGTTCAGCCTGTTATTGCAAAGCAAATCGAGGGCGACCTTCTCGCGGGCTTGCAATTCCTACAACGGCACTTGGTCACTGCCACAAAGACAGGGCTGCTCAAGCTTTGGATACGACCACTGGCACCCCGAGGTCGCATAGTCAAGAACGGACGGAGGATGTACAACAATGATTGATCTAATTTTCCTCGTTGAAGACGAAACGACGAACGGCCTACGCGCGTATGGCGTGAAACAGAAGATGTGTATGTGTATGCTATCGTAAATTATTTCTTATCCCAAACTATTCTATCTCTGATGGGCAGACACCCTTGCACAAGATTATTCTCGTCAATAACGGCGACCGTCAAAAACTCTCAATGGTGCTGGACTCCTTCCTGTCACCCCTTGAGCCAGCTGCCTGCCAACTGTGAGGGCCAAGGCAGGTCGACGCGTCGGTACCAAGAACTTGAATCCTCTTGGTTTCCGTCAATCTGGACGATAGCTGTTGTTATTCGTCGGTCTCAAGACCAGTGGGAACGAATGTACACGCATCGTTGGGTTTCCTCAAAGTGCGTCTGGGTCTGTTTGAATTGAAACACCAGCGCTAGTGCAATGAACATGTCGTGAGAATGTCTGCAACAGCACTCGCAACTGGCCGATGTCGATGATGTTACAGGGCATTCTACGTAAATCCTCCCTAGAAATGGACACACCAAGCCAGGTCCTGGGTATCCGGAGAAAGCTGCGTCAATTAAGTGTGAATCGCGGGGCTCACTCACCACTCACGTAACAGTCCTGATGTTGAAGTTACGTTTGTCGTGCTCAATGCGCGCAATGAACTTGCATTCGCGCCACCTTGAGAGTGTCTGCCCTTCCTGTTTTCGCTGGACTTCATACCCATTGCAGTCATACTACAATGGGAGAAAAACAGCGAGATAAATCAGTCTGTTGATCTACGTAGGTAGCATTGAGTGAATGGTGTCTGTGTGTATTCCGACGAGGTTCCAATATCGGCAACACAGAAAGAGAGGAACCATGAGCGCAGAGAGGCCAGATATGCGGTATCGCCTGTGTGAGCAAGAGCATGGCACTAAACGAAAGCGGCGCGGGATAAGCCGACACATACCCCAATAGGAGATAACAGACTGATTCTATCGGTGAGCTTCATGCAAGAGCTCTGAGGCGCTCAAAATGTACCAGATACATACAGCCTGAGGCCTGAGGAACAATCGTTTGCGGAACGTTAACCAGCGTCGACAACAAGATTTAACATTGCAGGCCCATTCAACCATAATGGATCCGTCGAAAACGTTGCGATGTACGTGTACGACTTTGCACTTCGGTTGGCGCGAGCGAATCTGTCTGTAATGGCGACGTACCTGCGTGATTTCCAGCATGTAGAACATGCAGTTGAACCATGTGCATGAGCGCTTGAGCAACCGCTAGCTAGTTCTCGTGAGTACCGTTGTGTGCATGCCTACGTTCCCAAAGGATTGGTCGTAAACTCCCGTGTTGACGATAGTGAAAAGGAATGAAAGGCACAAAGTGACGGCGACGGTGGTAGAGAACTGCACAATTCCGACGGGTTTGAATTCACTGAGCCTCGACCCGGGGCGCTAAATTATTTTTTTCTCAAGTCGTTGGATCTTCCATGCTACAAACTGGACTTATTGTCTACTCCACAGTGGCCCTGCATGTTTTGATGCATCGACTCCGCGAGGTTGACCGACTCGGGCCACGGCGGCCTCTCGTATTCGGGACCATTCGTACTCAGCTATAATAGTAACTAATCCGCTATCCGTTGGCAACTAAGAACCGAACATTGAAATATTGAAGCACCGAAGCCCTGATTTGCCAATTTGCTCTGTAATTGTACCTCTAGATCTCGTTGAACCATGTATGTATACAAATATTGGAATACCATTTATGGAAAGATTGGTTCAAGACCTAGAATTGAACGGCGTGCCTCGCCTTCGTGGCTGAACGCGTCTGGCAAATTAATTTGAGGCGCAAAACCATGAAAAGAGGCGCAGCGCTGATAGCCGACTGATCGGGTTATGCCTTGTGCCGCCGGGTAGATGTACCGTACCGTTCATCCTGGACTTGAGCTTAGCTTGACCTCTCGCAAAAATCAAAAAATCAAGATAAACCGAGTTATCTGCAATAGAACTCCTGTCAAATCCCTGGACCTATGATTTATTGGTAGCGGCTTGCCTGGTTGTTATGTTTGAGTATGATTTGAGCCCCCGTCACGAACTTCGAACATTCTGATACCTCCATCCGTTAGTTGGATTGCCAAAAGTACCGCTTCCGCTACACGCTGCGTCCTCATGCCGAGAGCTTTATAACCAATTTCGAGTGCCCCAGAGTCCCTCATACTCTTTCTTTGAGTTCCCCCTCCCTCCACATTATCCATGGCATCCTCCACACCTCTCGTCTGGCTTATCACAGGAACCTCGTACGCCTCAACACTCACTAGCTCTGCGTCGTCTCAACTCATCGCTGTAGGTCCGGTATCGGTCGCGAGCTGGCCCTCGCTGCCCTTCGCCGTGGCGAAAAGGTCATTGCGACCACTCGTGCACGCTCTATGCCCCAGCTGGACGACCTCAAGGCGCAAGGCGCTGCTGTCCTTGAGATGGACATCACCGTGCCGCTGAACGACCTGCACAAGGTTGCTGAGAAGGCCATCGCTATCTATGGACACGTCGATGTCCTCGTCAACAACGCCGGTACGCTGCAATGATGCGTAGCTCTTCATCCTCCCTGACCACATCGCGAAGGTGCATTCTTGGCGTGTGGTGCGACCGAAGAAATCTCGTATGTGCTTTACTCCTTCCAGTTAAATCGATTAGACTAACACGTTCCGCCAGGCCTGAGGACACCTTCAGCCAATACAAGTGCGTGGTGAACATTACACACACACAACGCGACGGGTGCTAACCGACATGCAGCCTCAATCTGTTCGGTTCGCTTAACGTTGCGCGCGCTTTCCTACCCTACATGCGCAAGCGCCGCTCCGGAAAGGTCGTCTGGATTGGCTCCCTTACCGGCTGGCAGTACGTGACCTCCTTTCATGGACAACGAATGGTGGCTAATAAACCCTGTTTGATTAGACCTACCCCTGCTCTTAGCATGTACGCCTCTGTGAAGCACGCTATGCGCGGTACGATCTCATTCTATTCTCACGGAATGCATTACTGAGATGTTTGTTCAGGCATCTCCGAGACTATGGACATTGAAATTTCTCCCCTCGGTCTGCGCTCTATCAACATCGAGCCAGGCTACTTCCGCTCCAAGCTCATCGACCCCAACAACCGCAACCTCTATAACAACACGATTGCCGATTACAAGGAAGCGATGGAGGGTATGGACGCGATCTTCAAGTGTAAGTCTTCTCTCTCCCTATAACTATAGGAGATGGGCTAATGCTCAATAACAGCGCTCGATGGTACCCAACCTGGTGACAGCGCTAAGCTCGGCGAGGCTATTGTCGACATCATAAAGGGTCAGGGCAAGGCAGCAGGAAAGACTATCCCACGAAGCCTTCAGCTCGGCGACGACTGCTATGAAGTTGTCAAGAAGGAGTTGACCGACCGCCTGCAAATCCTCGAGGAGTGGAAGGAGGTCACCACTGGCCTGAACGTGTCCAAATAAGTAACACGGATGCACTGGGATCAATGTAGGAATAGATAGGATACATCGCGGAAATGCATTTCACGCACCTGAAAATGGTGCTAATGGCCAAGCTCCTGCGTCGAGTGCAAGAATGATTGAGTAGCATTGGCAGTGCCTCTGATCACGAGATCGCGTTCACATTGAGAGTTAGAGCGGCGATTGCCTTGCCTCTCACCCTCATCTACGAAAAATCGAACATGGGTGGGTACGCAAGACAGACATGAAAGTGAAACTGACTCACATGCTATCTTTGAGGCGTAACATTATGGCTCGTTGCTCCTGAACCAGAAGCTCAAAAACTGCGCCAATTGATGAGTTTGCGGCCTTCTGTCAATGGGGCACAAACAACTTCGGAAACGTCCTATCCCACATTCGAGCCCCATATCACTCTCCTCTCTTTACCTGCTGAGTCGAGTGTATCTACCGACGCCTTGCGCTCCGCAGCACAAAAATGCAAGAACCTCTCTGTGTCGTTCAAATCTGTCGACATCAGTGACCATTTCTTCCGCTCTGTGCTTGTCTCCATCGCACCGACGCAGGAGCTGTGGGATATGCATTCTCTTGTACACGGCGAACTCAAACAGGAGCCTCGCACGCCGATGTACCCGCACATGTCGCTTTGCTACATCACGAACGAGGATGCAGAGAGGGGTGAACGCCAAAGATTCTACAACATGCTGGACGATGGCGGGAGGATCAAATCTGCTGGGGCTGGCGTAGCACTGGACTGTGCCCCGGAAGGTGCCCGAAAGGCAGATTGGGTTTCTGGATTCAAGGTGAAGGAGATATGGATCGCAGAGTGTAACGGCCCAGTCGATACTTGGACCATCCTTGACAAGGTGCAACTACGATGAAGAGCTTATCGCCACCCACGTTGACCAAAGACCAATCGAATATGTCACCCTCAGCGATGAACATACCTTTCATTATACACACTGGACCGTTGGAGGTTGAAGATAACAATGCTTTGAGCGGAATTGTAGTAAACATCATTTACTAGTAATTGGCCATCGATTGCGCTAAAGTCTACGGTCTGCCGTAACATCCGTCGACCGTCCTGACGATTATCCTGTTAGATAATGGATATTGCAAGAGGTACACCTCATCCTCCGAGCGCCACAGGTCCAAACTATCCCTGGGCGAATGTAAATTACGTGCCGAAAGGAAAGTGCGGGGCCCCACGGGGAAGCGCTTGGCTGTCAGCAGGTCCCCTAAGCACATACGAACGCGCCTAGGCGTACTCTAATCGTATTCTAGAGGCGCGGAAGCATCACATTCGATAACTGAGCGCCCCACAACGCACACATTACTAACTGCTAAGCACTTACCTATGTCACTGTGGGCCTGCTATCCCACTAAACTGTGTAGATTCGGCTGGGATTTGCTCGTCGGTCAGAGATGAATGATGCAAGAAGAAACAATAGATTAGAGGCTACACAAAGAAAGAATGATAGTACAGGTATTTTAATAATGGATCCCCCTCCAGATATCTACGAATGCCGGAACGCTCATGCAGACACCTTCAACTTGATGATCTCTACAATGCCAGGATCCGCCACTGTGCTGAGGTCACCGAGCTGGTCGCCCTCGCCCGCTACAATCTTGCGCATGATACGGCGCATAATCTTTCCGCTGCGAGTCTTTGGCAGGTCGGGGACGATGTAGATCTTCTTTGGTGCTGCGAAGGGACCGATGGTCTTGCGTACTTGTAGTGTGAGCTCCTTGATGAGGGGCGTCTCGTTGGCGAGGTCATACTTGAACTCCGGCTTCAGAGTGACGAACGAGTAGACAGCCTGGCCAGTGAGCTCGTCTGCTGTGCCAATGACTGCAGTCTCGGCGACACCCTTGTGCATGATGAGCGCGCTCTCAATCTCAGCTGTCGAAAGACGATGGCCAGAGACATTGATAACATCTGAAGGAGGGAATGAGTCTCATGAGAACGATGGTGTATCGAATCAACATACCGTCGATTCTGCCCTTAATCCAGATGTAACCGTCATGGTCGCGGGCAGCTCCGTCCCCAGTGAAGAACAGGCCAGGGTATGGCTTCATGTATGTTTCCAGATAGCTTGGGGAGACATCAGTAACCAGTCATTTTCGCGCAACCATATGGACATACCGTTTGTGGTCGCCCCAAATCGTACGAGCAATGGATGGCCAGGGCGTGGCGAGAGCGAGTACACCTTCGACATCGTTGCCCTCCAGAACCTTGCCAGACACCGGGTCCAGGAGCTTGGGCTCGATGCCGAAGAATGGTACGGTGGCAGAGCCAGGCTTGGTCCTGATGGCTCCTGGGAAGGGTGTGATGACAATGGAGCCAGTCTCTGTTTGCCAGAAGGTGTCGACAATAGCGCACTGCTTGCGGCCGACGATTTCGTTGTACCATGACCATGCCTCAGGGTTAATAGGCTCGCCGACAGAGCCTAGAACCCGCAGTGAGGACAGGTCGTGGCCTTCGACGTGAGTCTCGCCGAGGCGGCGGAGGAGACGAATGGCAGTCGGGGCTGAGTAGAAGTGCGAGAGCTTGTGCTCCTGAACAACTTGCCAATAACGCGACGGCGTAGGATAGACAGGAGTGGACTCGAAGACGACTGTGGTGACACCGTTGAGGAGAGGACCATAGGTGATGTAGGTGTGGCCAGTGATCCAGCCGACATCCGCCATGCAGCCAAAGGTATCGCCAGGGTGGACGTCGAAGACATACTTGACCGTCAGAGCAGCGCCAAGCAGGTAGCCACCAGTGCTGTGCACGACACCCTTTGGCTTGCCAGTTGAGCCGGAAGTCTAGAGAGAGGTCAGTCATGAGGTGGCCGACAAGAATGGCGAGACTCACATAAAGAATGAACAATGGGTCCTCGCTGGCCATAATCTCCGGCGCACAGTAACTAGGAACCTTGGCAATCTCCTCGTGCCACCAAAAGTCACGGCCAGAGGTCATGGGAACTTCACTGCCAGTGCGCTTGAGGACAAGGACATTCTGCACCAATGGGCACTCCTTGAGTGCAGCGTCGACGATAGCCTTCGTAGCAATAGACTTGCCACCGCGGCGGCCCTCGTCCGAAGTGATGACAACGCGGCTAGCACAGTCTTGTACGCGGTCGCGCAAAGACTCGGCAGAAAATCCAGCGAAAACGACAGAGTGAATGGCACCGATGCGCGCGCACGCAAGGAAGGCGGCGAGCGCATGCCATGTCATCGGAAGGTAGATGGACACCTGCCGGCGATATGAGCGGCAGAACCGACGATGATTTGACTGCTACGCACTGTATCACCCTTCTTAATGCCCCAGGACTTGAGGACGTTTGCGACGGCGCAGACCTCACGGAGAAGCTCGCCGTAGGAGACGCGTCTGCCCTCACCGGGCTCGTCTGCCTCATAGATAATAGCGGTCTAGACGAGTAATGAGCGAGATGTCGGTGAGGGAAGCAGCCGGAGCACGCACCCGGTCGGGGTCCTCGAAAGCCCAACGGTCAACACAGTTGTAGGAAGCGTTCAGTCCACCTTCTGGAAACCAGGCGATGTCGCCAGTCTCGAAGGATCCAGCGCGGACGGTCTTGAAGGGACGGTCCCAGTATAAAGTTTCGCGGGCGATCTGGAGAACAAGTGAATAAGATGTGACTTTGTGCCAGAGATGGAGACGCACATTTGCCCACCACTCGTCGCTGTTGGGGCCGATGGTCTCAGAGTGGGCTGCCTTGTAGGCGGCAAAGTCTGGACCGACATGCGGCGTCTTGGGCCCAGAGGCTACGCGGGGCGCGACAGGATGGATTTCGGATGCTTCAGACATGTTGGACGGAAGAGGACAAGGAGACGGACGGACACACTGAGTTTTTGACTGCTAAACTGCTGAGCTTATATATTGTAGGCTATATGTGGTCACGGTACCTGCTCCCCCAGATCAAATGATCATTTCAAAATTCCCCGCATTCGAGTTTGGCTCCTGAAGGCAAATACCGAGGGCCAGTCGTACCACCGGCGCTATCTTACCACGTCCCTTTGGTTCCCTTGCACTTGATTTCCTGATGAAAAAAAAAATACTGTTGGAATCATAATCAAAGCTGTATTCCATGCAACAAATAATGTATCTGTAAATCATCGTGCTCTCCCTCTCTCTCTATCTCCTTTGTGGGTCTCGGTCTCCCGTCAGCGGGCCTCCCGTAGCATAAGATCACGGACAACCTGCGGGACTGCATTTGGTGCCACCCCCATGCCGAGCTCTGTGCCAAGGCTACAACCTTCTGCCCCCGACCGGCCGAACGGCGGGCTCACTTCAGTTTATGTTTCCACGGGACTTCATTCCGTCGCTCTGTGTAGTACGTATTGAAAATTTATGGTATTGTCCTTTATCTTATTGGTTCTCACCACGATATCTTCCCCAGACCCATGGGCCATGTTGGTATTTCTGATCGGCGCTCTTTTCCGTTGATGTTGTGGGCCCTTCGGCCCGTGTATGCCACTGTAACTTATCCTTATTTCCCCACAATTGTCTTCATTATTTGCTCAACGACGCCGAGGGAGTATACTCAAGGCGCACTGCGTCGATATGTACCCATCCACATCGTACCAACTCTCCTTGCATCGTTATGCTTTGCCATCATCGTCAAAAATCACACCTTCAATACACTCACTCTAACGCTATGTGGATTTCGAAATCCACTGCATCTCTCCGACCGTGGATTGACTTTCGCGTTAGTACCGGGCTCAATAACATATGGAATGTGTATGCTGCTGCTCACACCGTCCACCTGAGGTCCAGGGCATTGGAGTACCAATCCTACCTATCTGTCAAGGATCAACATTTCCGAGCCAGAGAGCCAATCTTCGGACAAGGAAGCTCGACTGCCTGGTAGCACGCACCTCCTGGACATCGGCCTGAGGATTTACAGGCAGGAGAACGCCTAACAGTGATTAACGAATTACAGTGATGAGCGCTTTGATTGAAAGGACCAACAGAGATGTCTGCTGACCCACAACATACGTCCTATCTCGACAGCTCACGATGACATGGTGCAACAAACAATTGCATGGTACAACCCTTGTTGCGATCCCTGAAGCACAGTCTATGCCTAGATAGAACAGAATCTTGACGTGTAGGGTATGCAAGTTATCCACGTCGAAGTCCCCAGCACGCAAGGCTCGCCGACTCTCGTATCCAAGAAGTCGTGTCGAAGCCAGCCGCTGCAGGGCTTGCTAAGAGATGACTGAGACGCGCATTGTGCACAATGAAGAATTATCGCACGATCACGTGACTAACCCTGCTCAGTGCTCGAAGAAGATAGATGTTTACTGAGTCCCCGGTAACTCGGTATTCAATGAACTTCGAGAATGAGAAGTCGTCATGCCGTCGGGCAAGCCTTCATCCAAAGACTTGACCAGAGGTGCTGCCGTCTGTACCGCACAGGAGAGTTCCCTGTGGCCGCATCGGCAGAGTAATGCTGGAATCGTCGCATAATGGAATTCGGCAAGGACACGAATCACTGCATATAAGAAGCGGTAGCTCCAGTTCTTTGGGGTTTTCGCAATACAGCAAATTACCGACAGTTTGCATGCAGCACAAGATGTTTGTAAGTCTAGACAAACTCGCATGAGTGTGCTGTTTGCAACGTTTGCTGATGCTGTATATTACCTTGCCGATAGCCCACCACCGCCTAGCCCACCCCGAAGCATAGCGGGCACATGACAGCTGTATGTCCATAACATGGTCAGACTCACGCACGTTATCAATACCACCGCGCGAACTCCTCGGCCAGATTCGAGCTCTTGGCAACGCGAGCGAATGTTCAACGAAATGATCAGTCAAAACAGCCTGTCGAAGAAGTAACCAAGGTTGTCAGGAGTTTCAATGGAACGAAATCATTTCTTCTCAAGCTTTGCATTCGAAAACAGGATGAAAGCAAAAGCTCGATACCACAGGCGGAATCTTTGGATGCCACCGCTAAATCCGGCCCAGGTGTGTTCGCCAGACATCCAGCACCGATTTCAGGCATGCAACTTGGCTGAACAAGGTCGGTCCTTAGCCCGATGCCTCGAGATACGATTGTCGCTCAACTGTCTACAGGTCAACGAGAATGGTACAGACAGACAGACAGGGAGCGCCGATGCGATATAGAAGATCCTAGAGTATGAACAGAACAGGAATTTGGTGTATGGACACGAGAGTAAATCAGCATTGGCACTCAGACGCCTCTGGGACGTCGTTTGCGGGGGTAGCGGAGACATCGATTTCTGGAATGACCGCATTAGAGTTGTCATGACAAGACGGTAGAGAGAACGCACTGGTGTTGGGATCTGTCTGGCCATCCTTGTCCATCCCAGGCAGCGACATCGCGATCTTCTTGAACAAGCTCTTCACGTTGTGTCCGGCCTTGGCAGAAGTCTCCATAAACAGAATATCCAGTTGGGTAGCCTTTGCCGTCGCTTCCTCAAGCGTCACTTGGCTGGAGGGCGCGCGATCAGCACAAGTCAACCACGAGGTGGAAGACGCACCGTTTGTCGGACAGGTCAGCCTTGTTCCCGACAAGCACAATAATCACGTCGTTGCCCCGCTCAGAACGCACGTCATCTATCCATTTCGTCGTCGATAGGAAGGATTGTCGGTCTGTACGAGTCAGCACGTAGCGATAGTGCACAGCGGCCGCGCTCACTAGTGATGTCGAATACTACGATAGCGACGGAGGAGTCCCGGATATATGAGGGTATGAGGGAGCGGAAACGCTCCTACGCCGGGGTTAGGAAGTATCTCGTACAACAACGCGAGCACGCACCTGTCCAGCCGTATCCCACAGCTGTAACCGTACCGTCCGGTCCTCGAGATACATCGTTTTGCTCAGGAAATCTATACCGATGGTGGCCTGGTATGTGTTGTCGAAGGTGTCGTACATAAACCTACATAATCAGTGGGTGCAGTAGGAAGGAATACCCCACACGAACCGTGTTATGAGACTGGTCTTCCCGACGCTCTGGTCGCCAAGTAGCACAATCTTGGTGCGCTTCGGTGGCGAGGATGAGAAGTCGGCAGTTACAGGCGTGGATGGTGAAGAGTCCATTGCGAAGTGTGCGTGAACGTGCTCAGTCCGGGATCGTCAGTGAACGGAAGGAAGTCAAGTTGCGCTCATCACGTCATGTCCAGTCTTGATCTGAGCTAGCTATAGAGCGCGACCGAGACTGCAGATGTAAGCGGCGCAGAAAGTATGCACTTTATTTACAAGGAAGCTACGGTAACCCCCACACTTTCAGTGTGATGCCGATATTTGTACTTCGTCCATTATTGGGTACTGTAAATACTAAATACGGAAGAAGGCCAATCGACCGTTTATAACCTTGCGATAATGATGGTCCTGGAGTTTACATAGGCCATGTTCCCTCATAAGACCAGCACAAAGCCTATCCAGGCACTTATAATTCTGCAATCCCCCCATCCTCTTTAATGGCGACCCTCGTCTTCTGTGTGGACGCACGAGCAGGCCAAGGAGCATCAAAAACCACTTCGAGCTCTTCCAGGGTCCGCCCGACCGTTTCCACGCAGAATAAATACCAAAGTGCTGACGCACACAAATTCCAGCCAACGAACCTGTCCTCGAAGTCAATCGATACCCCTGCAGGCTTAGAATAGCTGCTCACACAAAGTAATACTGAAGAATATGGGTTATCAAGAGTACTCAAACTAACATGAAGTTACTCACCTTCCATCCAAGAGCTTGAAGTCCAACGCTATTCGCAAATGTATTGATGAATCCTGGGGATATCACAGTCAGCATGTTTTGCATGTCCATGAGGTGTTAACTTACCGGCAAGGTTGGATATGAGGATGTGTACGCCCATGCCTTTGGCACGCATATCTTGACGAAGCACCCTAAGCCATATTTAGTATAGCCCTTCAAACATGAAAGTCGCGCACTCAGCACAGTAAAGCGCCTGCAGAGGCGTATACGTAAAACTGTACGCAATACCAAAAAGAAAGATGAAGGTGATGGACGCATGGGCACCTGCAGTGTTGGTGTTGCCTTCGACGCCGTACTTTCCAGACAAGACCGCAGCAATAGCAAGCAAGCAGGCTAGCACAAAGGCGCCGATGTACAGTCTCCGACGCCGTCCAATTGTGTCTGATAGCATGGCACCAGTGAAGGCTCCCCCGGCACTGAGCAAAGCATTGGCGAAGTTGCTGTGAAATCCGTGAGATGAATGCACGCCAATGGAAATTTCCGTACTCACTATAATTGTCGGGTTTCAGACGACTGCACGCCCGCATTTTTGAGCAAAACGGTGAGGAAGTATGTGATTAACTGTTCGCAGCGTCATTCAACGGTCAAGGGGTCGGCTGGGATGTACGTACACCGTTTCCAGCGAGCTGCCCATTGACACACATGAGAGTCAAAGTCCACATACGCCATCTTGCGTTGCTATCCCGGACGAGGCAGCGATAATCCCACGAGGGCTCCCTTTTCTTGACTTCAATGGCTTCTTCAAACTCTCTCATCTGCAGCTAATAGGCAGGCTAAGCAGACGAAATACATGAAACCGAGATGCTCTACCTCGATGATAGCGTTGCTCTGCCCGTCATTGCTGTGGTACTTGCACAAAACAGCCCTTGCCTCTTCTTTCCGCCCCTTCTGAATGAGCCATCGAGGGGATTCAGGACAAAATAGTGCGCAGACAATAACAATGATTGGTGGTACAATTTGAAGAAGAAGAGGGAGCCTCCAGGCCCAGGTCGACTGAAGCTTGATAGAGCCCACCATTGCACCGGTCGCAGGGATGGAACCTATGAAGAAGCATGAATTGTAGAGGCTAATTGACTGTCAGTACTGTAAAGATGCATTTGCTTAAAGACATACGACCCAAGCCTTCCGCGCCATTGTGGAGGGGCGAGCTCAGTAACCCAGGTCGGCGCAGCGGTAGTAGAAATTGCGATGCCAAATCCAAGGAGGAACTGTACCTCTCATTAGTTCTTGAGGGCACGCCTCTCAGGCCAGGCTACTCACACGTCCACCAAGAAAATAGCCTGAGTTCTGTGCAGCAGTCACAATAGCCGCTCCCAGAAGAATGAAGCCAGCACCGATGAACATCCCACCTCTTCGGCCAAACCTGTCTGTCAATGGACCAGCTGCGATACTCCCAGCACAGTTGCCGACGGTGTAAATCATGAAGACAATTCCCGTCGCTTTGCCAGTTGTGGTCATATGGAACTGCGACGCTGTGAGCGAGATTTGATATAGCATAGCAGACGCACATAGTCTTGATATTGTGCCATGTCGTTGATGCCAGAGAGCAAGCTCCCGTCGAATCCTATGAACAGGCGGCAATTGAGTGGCCAGCATTATGGCGGCGACGGTGGGCGCAACTGACCAGATGATACCGCATTCATGAATCCGACCATAACAATGAAATAGAGCTAAAATTTTGTTAAAAGAGCGTGACCAAGTCGATGAAATTTGCACTTTGAAAGCCCTGGCGCTCCTTGGATTCAAATCCGTCTTCTCGACAGCAGTCAGATAGTCGACATTATAGACTTCCTTGACTTCCGCCACGTCGCTCTGTACGATGACCTTGTCGACAGACTTCTGGGAAGCGGCGTCCGACATTGCAGTGGGGGTATCAGATAGAGAGCAACTCGAATCACTCGGGATCCAATGCAGCGATAGAATCAAGCCATGTATCGGTCATGAGGTTAAAAGGCTGTTATCTCGCATGTAGGTCGCAGGTGTTCTCCGTCGGTTGGTATAATGATAAGAGTTTTAACGGATGGTTCAAAGCTATTTGAAAGTGATATCCAGTATCTGAAGATACTGTGAGAATTGGGCGCATGATAGTCACTGGTCAAGGCGGAGGACTTGCGCCGCACGTGGTTCTGGTATACAGAATATTGTACTGATCGCACGCCGTTGCTTTAGTGCAGACGAGTGGCCGAGGATTGGAGGAGACAGGAAGTAAGACTAAGTGTTACAGTTTGCAATTGGAATGCAATAGAAGTCAAACTTTGTGGCCATCTCAATAAAACTTGAAGATGCCAAAGCGCCTGGGGTTTGGAATCACAAGATGTATTACACTTCAAAAATTTCTATGAGTATGCGGATATACTACCAGCTCTTCACTGTGCAGTTTCTCGGCAAGTTGAAGCCATCAGTTCACGACGCGTCGCGATCGAGGACGCGTTTCTCGTGTTTTATGACAAATTTACCGCAGTCCGCACTGCCTTACACAGTACCTGTGGTCAATTGATTAATCTTTGTTCCCTTACCATCACTATCTCTATCCATTCTCGCAAACATGATCCTTGTCGAGCCCATCAGCCCGCCCTCCGCAGCGCCTCACCCAGAGTCGACGTCGGACCTCCCGCCGTCCTACGAATCCGTGCTCAATGCAGAATTCGGCGACCCAACCCCGTCTGTTTTCCACGCAGCATCTCCTCCTTTGCCTCCGATTCCAGATGACGGGCCGCTCCCTGAGCCCCATCTTCCAACTCTCCATGAGCGCCATTCGGCACCGACGATTCCGCAGATGGCAGCAGGAAGCCAGCGTCGTCGGCGAGCTCCATCACACGCCCCAATTCTTCCGGCCCGCAATCCGACGCGACCACGCTCGACAGTGTTGCCGCGACAGCACGGTGAGCATCAGGCGCGCCAGCGCGCAGTATCTTTGGGACGTCCACTTTCCAGGCGCAGTACGTCGTCCCCTGGGCCGACCCCGGTGAGAAGGGAATCACGGGCACGTCGTGTTTCTACTACGAGGCAGCAAGTGACCATGCCCCGCTACTCGCAGACGCTTCCTAGTCGAAGCCAGACACGGGGACGCCCACCTCTGACACCCAATTCCCCACAAGACCTACTGGATCTAGCCGCGTTTCGTCGAAAATCGTTCTTTTGTTCCAGCAAAAAGACAGCCCAGCTCGTCCGCCAGCATGCGATGTCCTTCCTGATGGAGGAGAGCCATAAAACGTCTGTCGCGGAAACATTGACGCTCCTCGACGAGGCTTGCTCATTGTGCAAGTTGACACTAGGCACGGTGCTGAGTGAAACCAAGGTTGACGGCCACCCTATACTATACTGGGCCGTTGTCCAGGGGCGCCCCGATGCGACGATACAGGCTTTACTCAAATACATCCCCAGTCCGATGGACGACGAGATGCGTCAGGCTGCGCTCACGCGTTCGGACTGGAGATTGTTCCAGAGGATCAGGATTTGGCTGGGTATGGGAGGAAAAGTCAAGGTCGATGAACGGGTTGATGGCAAAGGGTTCACAGTTCACTTCCAGAATCTATCGATGGAGACAGGTGTAGAGTTCATCGCAACGGGAAGAATGTGGCGACTGGATTTCTCGCCGGGGACGATGTCACTATCGTTATTATCGACGAGTGCTCCCACCTTTGTGGATGGGGTGTTCTTGGACACGTCGAGGGCGACCCCGTCATACTCTGTCCCTCTGAAGTCGGCGCAGATGTTGCGGCCAGGACGAGGGAAAGACGGCAAGTCAAAGCATATCAACGCATCATTCCCCATGAACGCGAGGCTAGAAAAATCGCGATTGGACGTTAGGTTGGTTAAACCAACCGAGGACTCGAGCTGTGTTATTTGTTGAATATTCCCTCTTTTTGTTATGTGACGGACAGAAATAATGACATGTATGTAGTGTTTGGAATGTATACTCAATCAATCCGCGTAGCTGTATGGCCACCCATTCTTACCCTCTCAATTTAATAGCAAATCATTCGGGATTCACTGAAAAACCAGTAAGCAACAGCCTTGCGCTCCGACCGACATCCGTATATGGTACCCAAGTAGGTAAAATACCCTTTGATGCCATATAGCAAGCCAAAAACAGGACGCGACACCGTCATGGGCCGAGCCACGACCTCAAGCTCAAAGCTCAGATTGATATTGACCTGCATAATCTGTGCATAATGCTGCATTGTCCATTTTGATGGCGGATCAGTGTGATCGAGTGGCATCGAGTCCTGTTGGTTCGACGTTTGTCCGATTTCCAGCATGCGATTTTCATCGACGATGAGAAACATTGGTTGTTTACAGTAGAGGATTGTGGCACGTAATAACACAGATCATGGTTCGAGTTACATTTGCCAGTGTTCAGTAGGGCAAAGATCTACGCCACCCTTTAGAAAGTAAGAAAGTCCCAGCACGTTGAATAACTTAGAGCAAATACGTAGATAAAACACCAAATGTATAGTCACCGTGGCAATAAGCTACTCCCTGTCGATGTTAACGCAGATGTCGGCTCATACACTGCCTGACCATATGCGTTATTCGTCCACCCCGCGACATCGTAAGCACGACTCAGCTCGAGCGGCGCGCCTTGATAATCCGGTATCCATGCCTCCCATTGCGCGCCTACCAAGCCGCGCAGCCTATCGATCTCTGTTCTCCAAATATTCGGCATCCACCATGGCATAGGTCGCAGCGTCGACATATTCAGCATGATGGCACACCAGTGGGACGCAATGATGAGGGCACGGGGCCGTTTTAACGAGAGCAAGGTGATGAATTCATCCGGGATGAGGACAAACCAGACAAGCGCAGCTTGGTATTCAAAACCGGGGTGCAGCGATGCTTTCCAGGAGCGCCGAAGGGTCCCTGCAGCTTCGGCGTATACGCGTGCAATTTCCGGGTCCATGACTTCCTCTGGATCTGGCGCACAGCTTGCGAGATGGATGTTCTGCAAATACGCTGGTAGTTGGTAGTCACTCCGCTCGTCCACGTCGGCCTGCAGACCCTTGTTGATGACTTCGTGGCTGGCAGTGAGGACGCGTATGAATGGACCTATGGCGCCGTTGTAGTACTGCATCCAGAATTTCTCCATCATCGGCATGTTCACATGAGTGCGCAGGAAGCGCACCCACTCTGGCTCGAGAGGATTCTTCGAAGATGCGAAATGGTACAGGGCAATGAGGAAGTGCGTAATAAAGGTTATGCCCATGTTGTCGGGCTCGGATGGCCGCGAGTCGGCATCGTACAAAATGGGAAGGAGACCTGCTTTGGCTTTGTCAAGTTGTGTACGCGCCGCAAATCCGTAGCGGGTGGAGAGAGCGCCGTCCGAATGCGCATAGGACAGGTGGAGGGCAGAGACAGCGAGCATTGCGTGGAGAAGAAAGTGAGCATCTGTTGAAAATGCAAGGGATGGTACCCCAGACTTCCAGAATTCGGACACAGGCGCATCGTAATCGTTGAATGTATAGGCAAGAACAGTGCTGTAGTGGTGCATCATCTCGAGTGTCCCAAGGTCCAAGGGCTGGTTAGCAGCCGCAGACATCTGTGATATGTCTCAATACTGAGCGTGGTGAGAAAAACGGTGGGCGATACTTGCAGAGGGAAATGAGGATATACTGGTGGAAAGAGGACTAGACATTTCCATGGGTGGTGTCCGAGGGCGGCTATCTGTCTGGCTGGGCTGACTGTGCTTCGACTTTGCTCGTTTGTAGGATGAGCTGTCGGCTGGTGGTGTTGTGAGCCGCTTCATTCGAGGCGGGCGCTCAAGTTCGTCGCGCTCGTCGCCCCAGACACATTCTATATCGCGTTTTTCGCAGTTCATGCACAGGGGAGTGCTTTCATCGCACTAAGAAACAGTGGAGCCTTAGATATCAGAATGTAACCTTGACCAGCGCTAACCCGACCGCACCTTTATGCGCCTTCTGCGACACGTCTTGCAGCCAGTCTTCGTCTTTTTATGTGGCCTTATTGACCTCCCAGGTGTTTCGTCATCCATTGCTCGAGAAAGTAGGAAGCAGAGTTTGATACCCCATCAACCAGAGACAGCATGCGGCAAATGTACTACAGGGTCCGCTCCGAGATCAGCTTACGGCTTATTCCTCCTGCCATCATGCCTCGCAAAGACGCGTCCACACCGATATCCGCCAAGGCCCAGCAAGACCTGATATCCAGCGGTATCGAGGAATTTGAACTTCCGAAATCCATTGTCACCAGAATAGCGAGGTCGGCTGTACGTCGAGCGCAAGGACGGAAACAGGCGCACATTGACTTTTTTTTGTAGATTCCCGACAATGCAAAATTGCAGAAAGAGACAATTACGTCCTTGCTGAAGGGCTCTACTGTGTTCGTGAACTACTTGGGTGCGTCCACATCCTCCCGGCACGAGGCTGCAGCTAATTCTTGAACGCGTACTAGCCGCAACGTAGGGGACTCCCTCATTCGTGTCTTTCATCGCCCTGACGCGTATTCAAGCTCCCATGATGTAGCTCTCTCAAAGCAACACAAGACTATAGCTGCTGCAGATGTTCTACGCGCTTTGGAAATCCTCGAACTCGGAGACCTTGTTGACGGCCTGACCACCGAACTCGGCGGTGAGTTGCCTTGGGTATCCGCCCGACTAAATGGCTAATTTCCATCTAGTATGGCGCGAACTCAACAAGACCGACAAATCCAAAAAACCTGCTGCTCCTGCTGCGAAAGCCAAAGCCACGGCCAAGTCTGTGGGTGCTGCACCGAAGATAAAGATCAAACCATTAGCCAAACCAGCAATATCCACGCCTCTACCAACTACATCAGAGGCAGACGAGTCTATCTCCGTTGCTGCGCCTACACCTCTGTTAGATGGCGGGGTGTCACCCAACCCCGAGGGTACCCAAGGGACAGTCGACGAAGAGATGCTCGCAGAGGACGGCGCAGAGCCGCTAAAGGATAACTTGGCAGTTGATGAAGCCGAGCTGCATAAGGATACCAATGCACTGGAAGGCGAGAACAAAATGGTAGTGGATGACTCCTGAGTCGATAAGCGAGAGGAATACCTTCCATGCGTGTATGGTACTTATCATTATGTTTCTACCTACCTTGCCATACATTACAGTCTCATAATAGTTCAATAGCGCATCTGTATATACCTTTCTCCATATTCACTCTTGACGTTGTCTGTGGCTTGTGCAGAAATGAGAAAGTTTAGTCTCTGTTTTGGTCAGGTCTGGGCCAAGACTTTGGTACATAAAGGGCTCAAGGCGGCACTACACGGTCACGTGTGCAAGGGTCCACTCGCGATCCTCGAGTCTGACAAAGTGTAGTCGAAAGTCAACAGCTGTAAACGTGGAGACATTTATGTTAGTGGAGGACTATTGTATATAGCATCCATATCATAGGACACCTCCAGGACGAACAAAGATCCAAGTAACATCCGTCATATGCCATGGCATTCCGAGTACTCGACGCTGGCACCTCAGATCCTCGCCTACATGCAGTGTCATCGGGACAATCGTCCGTTAAAGTTTGTTTGTATTGGCAGGTACAATAACATTGCCCCAAGATTACCTCGACTCGTTTTACTCGAGGTCACTTTCTAACCATCTAAATCGAACGCTGTCGCCTATGTCGAGTTTTCGTGGCGGCGTGTTATATGCGGTTTTTCTTGCCGACATGTGATGGGTCGCGCCAATTGTGTATCGACGGTGAAAGCCTTTATCACAGTATCGCCACAACTTGTTTGCTTAGCCTGGCGTGCAATGGCTACGACGGAAGCTGTTGACGGACAGATGAAGGAAATGCCAGTAATTCTCTCTGCGAGTTCGATTAACTTCATGTTTGAGCAAAATAAAGTTGCAATGAAGATGAGGGACAGGTTCTTGTGGCGTCTATCCTGTTGACCAAAAACGTAATGGGTCTTCGTTGAATCGCATCTCATCACTCTCAGCCGCGGAATCCCAAGGCTTAATGTTGGAGGCGGCCGCTTCCTTTGCCCTAGTACTTGTCGGATACAAATTCACCATTCGATACTCAGTTTTACCTGGCAAGCTCTTCTAGCATCCTACTCAGGCCAACAGCTGACGTTGGCGGGGAGTCCAAGCCAGCGAAAATGTCGAGTTACAATGGTGTCGCCCATTTCCTTCCAGAGCGACTTGAGAGATATGATTCCGTTGGCTTGTACAGCGATTTGCGTTTATGTTGACCGAAGTGAGTGCTACTGATCTCCTTAGATCCACAGTTATCGACCCCCAGTAACCACGAGGCCCCTCGCGTGCTTCACTCTCTCCCAAATGAATTGCACCGGCGGCAAGTTCAAACCCCCTTGTGCTTTTGGAGCATCAGCCAAGAATACTTGCGCAGCCCTGGCGCAGTCCATGTCACTTTTGTCTCTTCCTATTACAACGAACTAACCCTGCTCACACTCTTTGACCTTTCGCCATGGTGTTCGGCCTGACTCTGGCGGACAAGAGACTGCGTCCAGTACGACGTCCGCTGGTCATCGCGTTGACGGTGATATCGGTGTTATTGACCCTCCACGTACTACGAGCAGAGCCTCTGCGATGGGTGCCGCTCTCAGGGCCTAAGCTGGCCTTGGACCCTTCACGCAGCGCCGTCAAACAACACGAATTAGCCATTGTACAACAACAGGATAACCTCTACAATTCCTTTCCCCGCCCAACAACTACACAACTCATCAAAGACTTTGGAATACGGCCTATAAAGGCGCACCAGGCCATCTCTGACGAATGCTTGGACCACTGGGTGTCTAACAGTGTGTGGGATGGGCCATGTACGGCGCAGACTGTCGAGGAGTCGGTCATTGACATCGTCTGGACATGGGTGAATGGCTCCGACCCTCTCCATGAGCAAACTCGCGGCCATTATATCCAAGAAACTGGACACCATCCGAAGAATGCCCGATTTCGCGAGCACGACGAGCTACGGGCTTCGCTCAGGTCGGCGTTGCATGCAACGGGCAAGTGGAGGAAGAACGCATGGCATATCATCACCCCCGACGTTGAGAACCCCGACGACAGTAACCAGCGGTTGGGACTATTGCCGCAGTGGGCTAATACAGCAGTGACGCCGAACCGTGTTGGTGACCGTGCCCCCATCGTCTTCCATCATGGTGCGCCATTTGACGAACTGGCGCTGATGAAACGGACCTAATTATTGCAGACAGTCAACTATTTAGATATGCTAGGACCGGACGCTACACTTATGGCGCGGATGAAGTCGAACAGTGGCGAGCCAAGGTGCTTCCAACGTTCAATAGGCAAGTTGGTCTTCGTCTAGCCGGTAGCGATGCCAATCATCTCCCTCAGCCATGCCATTGAAGTTCAATTCTCGAATCTTGACCCAAACGTCGTCTCGGAAAACATGTACGAAGATACTATCATTCTGGTCCCAGTATTAAACGCCTCTTAGCATTGCTGTGAACGACGACCAATATTTGGTACTTCCCATGCCCCCAGCAGCATTCCACTCCCCGCTCTACGGTCCTGTTTTCAGGATGGACCGCGGAACCAAGGTGGGCGGCGACGACACGGGCACTTTCGACAGTACAGGAGAATGGCTTTCTCTTGGATGGACTTGTCATGTACTCAGTGCGCCTATTACAGTGTTCAAGTGCTTGTCACGACTGACTGTTTGACTAGACCAGCGCTTTGGTACCCGCTACCGTCCCTACATTGTACACAACGCGCGCTCGTTGTCGCTTCCTCTCATGCACGAAGCATCTTTAGCTATGGCCGACAACTATGCGTATACTCCTCTGTCTCGTTTCCGTGGCATGCATCACATACCGCCCGAGGTGGAAGTGTAAGTGTCCTCCATGTGGGCTTGACGTGCCAATCGCTAAACTATCTTCAACAGGAATACCATTTTCGCTTCGACGCACTTTGTAATCGAACGCCATCGGGAGGCGCTCCTCTGGTCCTGGGTCGTCGCCAAATGGGGTGGCAGAGACGGTATACTGACACCTGAGAAGAAGGACCAGATGTGGGTCGAAATGGGGGGCAAGGTCGAGAAGGACATGATAGATCCTGTCAGGATCACAAGGAAGAGGACCACACGCGACGGTGTGACGAAGAATTTACAGGATGCCGGTCTGCAAACGCCTTCATCATCAGCGTCGAAGGAGAGCATCGGCGATACCTCGTACACTTGGAGTGAGCGGTAACCGCTCTCAAATGCTATGTGAGATGCTGATTGTCTTACAAGCCTCGCACGACGGATACCAGGTTCAGTGGAATCTCCCACCCTCAATTTCTAGAGAGCGATGCCTTGGGTCGACCTCCGAGCGAGCATGGGATCGTTTCCTTGATTTGGCACAAGGAAAACATCTTGTTTGCGGAGATGCAAGTACGTTTCCCTCGCCGTCAATCGTCAATGAACAAGTGGAGCTGACTACTGTTCGCAGTACTGACCATGCTCAAGACTACGAGTGAAAGCTCTGGCTTATCAATATACCTCCCACCGCCATCAACACCGATGCGCGTTCCCGCTGATGAGCCTGTAACGCTGCCTGTCGTCTTACCGAACGACCCACCGGCCTTGCCGACAAACGCTCGTGCATGGGCTGTCCGCCTCATCCACCGCTACTCATATGTCACCGCGACATCGCCGACGAGGTTCTTTGGTATCGAGAATGTGAAGGGAGCGAAGATGCATATGAAGGGGATAGATGCCTCGAAGACATTGGCATTCCTTTGCATCAACGACGACATGCCAGAGGAAGAGGAGGATCAGCGCGAGATGGATCTACTGTATCGCGAATACTTACGGAAGAAGTTCCCTGTACCGCTTGACTGTGAACTTAGTTACTAAGAACGACGTAAAAAACGAAGAAACTAGCCGAATGGTTCGAGCGTCTGCAAGTCGCGTACACATAGGTTCAAGGATACGGCGCGACACCTCAGACCCAAATGGCCCGTCTCCAGCAATGGGCTGGTAGGTACAATGCCTCAAATGCGACAATGTTAGAACATCTTCCTGGCATGTAGCCTGGAATCATTGGGAGGGCTCGGGAAGATGACTGCAGTCAGTTTGTAAGTAATGCACATTGAGCATTGATAGTACCTCTGTAGACTTGTCAGTATGTAAAGCTACAACGACGAAGAATGTATGATATGTAAAACGGACTTTGAATCTGACCAAACGAGTGAATGCCAGATTCACTCTACTCTACACACTTCAAAGCGGTATCGACGTATGTAAGGGTATATATAAGCTTGACCATCAAGCATAAATAAATATGGGCACAAGTCGTGAGTTAAGTTAGACCATGACAACTCGATCAGAAGTTCGACCAGGACACAAGCTGGTCGCGGGAGGCGCCTGGTGCGTCCATCTCGACGGTGACACCGAGCGAGGAGGAGCGCATGGGGCGTTCAGCTGTGAGACCCTTTGCTGGTTTGATGAACACCCACGCGGGGACGACACCCAACTCGAAGCTAGTGGACGGATCTGGCGTGTGCGATTTGAAAAGGGATTTAGGAGCGGTCCATGCGGCACCCTTGTTTTCCCGGCCAACGCAGCACCAGCCGTCGTCGAAGGACTGCACCACCGTGAGACGCTCGCCTACGGTGACGAGCAGCTCGTCGGGAAGGACAGGGTTGCACGTCTGGCGGACCTTGCGTGCGCCGACACCAGAGAGGGAAGAATCGTTGGATAAAGTGGACATCATTGAATTCCTCGAGCCGACTGAGAAGAATGAAGCGCGATTTGGGCTGCCGTTGGAGATCACGGAACCACGCGAGCCAAGGGCGAACGAAAATGGCTTGGGCATCCCACTCGTCGGCGAAGGGGGTTGGAGGGGAATGGGTGCAAATGCGCGAGGGAAAACACCAGACTGGCGGTGGAAATCGATGATATCCTGGGGATTCCGGCTGCTCAAGAACTCTTGTGGCTTTTCGGGGAGCACGACGGATTGCGTGAGTTGTGCACGAGAAAATCCGCCATTTATCCCTAGTCCATGGATGGCGCTGTGAGGGATAAGTCTTTGGAAGGAAACGTCGGAAAGTCACATACGACTCAGATATCTCTGTTGCATCAGAATCCTCGCGCTTCAAGCCCTTGACAGAGAGGAAAGCTGCATTCTTGAGGTGATCCCGCTTCTTTTGCGCTCGTCGACGGATGTAGATGACCACCAGCCATGCTCCCAACCCGAGAGCAATAGCACCAGCTACTGCGATGCCAGCAATGTAAATCGGCCGGAGAGAGGAACCCGAGTCGCTCAAAGCCTCGCTACTGTCATCTCTGTGCAGGATAGAGGGCATAGTCGGTGTGTTGAATGAGTGTGATTTTCAGAAAGAATGTGGTGGGGCCAAGTCAGTAACAGAGAGAAGGACGAGCAGGCTTCGGGGGACGTCGAGCAGGTCGTAAGATGAGGGAGAAGGGAAAAAGGAAAAGCGTATCCAGCTTGCAACCAATCCCGTTCATGCTCTCAACGCCCCTGACATTTTGACAACCAGATTGTATTAAAGAAAGGCCGGTTGCTACGTTGATCAAGGTTATATAGACACCGAGTCAAACATACTTTACCCTTGAAGACTGCTTGAAGATGGCGGTCAACTATCGAGGCTGTGGTATCCTGGTAAGTCTAGCGGCATCGCCGTCGTTCAAAATACATCTACACAAATATATACCAGTCCCAATATTTCACCCAATAGCTAGCAGTACGAACAATCCGACTCTTCGTCCTCGTATCCTTTCGGCCTCCATCCAACTGGGATATCGCCCGAGCTAAACAGCGCAGCACGCCCTTCCTTGCTACCAAACACTTCTTTTGCATCATGTTCAGCGTCCTCAATGACCACCAACCGCGGTCCAATCTTCCCCGAAAATCCTACAGCCATACTCCAATCGGGCAGGTGTTTGAAGTTGGCGACATCGAACAACTGGACAGGCTCTGGCGTGCGCGCCAACACGTTGATGTACGTCCACCATGCAAAGTTTCGGTCGCGCCTCGCCTCGCCCCCTTGTAACAGCGCAGGGCAGTACTGGTCCCCACTCGCCTTCGTATCGTTCTTTGCCACGAGAATGACGACGTCCCGATTCACATACTCAGCGAAGTACTCGAATGGCCTTTTCAGTCCTGCTGCCGTCCCAGTGAAGTTACTGCAAGGCAAGAGTTAGACGAACGGCAATGAATCCCAGCGCGCGAAAGACAACGCACTCAAAGCCATATCGCCAGGTATTCCAATATTTGCATCCTTTCCCGTCGACTTCCTTGGTCACTGGACGATCTTTCGTGAAATACGCATGCGTGCTTGCGTCGCCAACAATGAACCGAACGTAGACCCCTTCTGGCAGGGAGCCGACTGCAGCATAACGAGTAATCAGTTGACCTCCCCCGCCGTGGCCGACGATGGTAATGTTCCTCAGATTGGGATAGTCGTCCTTGTTTGCGAATGTGCTGACGATGGAGTCCAACGCGTCGATGGAGGTCATTGTGGTGCCTTCAGGATGAGTCGCGGGGTCTCCTGCCTGCCAGCCATTTACGTCCTCAAAGGCAAGATGGTTCTTGTCATATTGCTGTCATGCCAGTGTTAGGAAGTAGCTAAGAGATGGGCCGACGACGGAATACAACTCACCCCCTTGTTGTACTTCGTCGAGAAGAATTGAGGTGCAACAACGAACGCCTTTTCATCCACGCCGGGATACTCGTCTTTAATCGCGCTCTGGAGCGCATCGTTCAAAATGTCCCAATAGTCATTCCCATTTCGCAGCTTGCCGTGGATCATGATGTATGCCGAGTGTGCGTCCTTGGACTGGTCGGTGACAGGGTCATTCCAGTATACTGCAACCTCGTCGCCGTCATTTCCTACAGGTATACTTTTGATTCTGGCGCCCTTTGGCACTTTCAGTTCATCGTGATCCTGCAGAGCACTCAGTAAAATAAGAGAAGTATCAAGGCAAGAAAGTATACCTCTCCCTCATTGTTCTTGCCCCCAGATATCGTAGTACTGGCATCGCGCCGGTGTGGAGTAGCACTGACCAGCAAGCACGCGGTCGAGAAAGCAAAAGCGGCCACAATACCCACGTACATGGCTCAGCGGGGATGTCGCTGGGAAACCTCGGGCTACGCTTCCTTGCGAGTCCGTTCTGATGAACGCGGGAGGAAGCAATGCACAAGAACCGGAAGCAAGGGCAAGGGGAGGGGAGGAATACTCGCAAGGCTTGATACTGACCAGAACCTCTCTTTTATACGTTTGCATGGTCATCACATGGTCACAGAAGAGCGCAGATGTAGACAACCTCACACAAGCTTGCTCGAGGTTGGAGCAAATGATAATCCAAAACACTCAGCTCATTGCACTTACTCGACTAGCTCCCACTCGACATGCATAACACAGTGTGCCAGTGGCTCGAGGAGATAGCATTCCAAAACTCGCGCAGTTTCTTTGTGCTGCGTAGGGGGTGACTCCTCGCCCTGTAGTGCATTCTTTAGCCTTTCTGGTATGCCAAATTACTGTCATATTTCACGCTGCTAACGAACCCTCAGAGCAACAAGGACAACGCAATGGCGGTTGCATGTCGGACCAGCGGCGGGCGAGTTTGGCGTGTGAGCCGGTGCTGTTGGACAGGGGGCGGGCTATCGTATAATATTGGGAACACTTATCTTTACCATGGTGTGCACCGTGCGCCGCGTTGCTGTTATTTGTGACAGGCTATCTTCCGTAGTACTGCTGGTATCACGTATTAATAATATCTGAAGTTCTACAAACAATGTCCTGAATTCCACAGAAGATCACTGTCAATCCCACTAACTAACGGAAAATCCATGTCGAAGCTCCGTCCTTGCTGCCAGGCTGCTGGTACGTCCTGTGAGAGGCGGAAATTCTGACGCTCAGAAACGGGGAGAGGCAAATCTCCGACAGATCTCCCGCAATTTCCTGCAGCCCTGCTAATGGCGGGGAATGGCGCGAAATCACTGTGAGGACCGGAAAGGCCGGTGGTCGATTCTCACCGGGAGCTTGAGTCGTTGGCTTTCTCTGCAGCGATTGCCGCTGCAAATGCCTGAGCGTCCTCGGAGGACTTGTCGGACGGACACCTTTCATATTAGCAGATTATGATTGCCCAACTGGTATGTACGATAAACTGCGGGCCCAATGTTACAATTCCAATACGGCGCAAACAATGACAAAATTCGAACGCTTGTCATTCCTAGACCTCTGGGCCAGAGCTCGTGTCATCATCCTCCTCGAGTAAGACACTCTCGCGCATCAACGCATGCAGCTCCGTATAGTCAGTGATGCGGCCGTCAGAGAGCGTGTATGTGCAGATTCCCCGCTGAGTTTTGACGCTGCTGACGCTCCAATCGCCGCGCTGGGGGTGGCGGAAGACCAGTGTCGTGAGCCACTGCAAATCCTCGAGAAGTTCGTCAGCTTGCTCGGCATCGATGAGTGCATTCGCTTGCGCGACTTCTGGTGTGTAGGGATAAAGGACAGGATATTCGGCCGTGATGACACCCTCGAGTTCAGGGTGAAAGACCCCAGGATCCACCCCAGAGAGCCGGTCAGGAGTGTTCACCATTCTCTCGCAGAAACGGTCTGTACTGGGAGGAGTCAGCTATAGTGATTGACTATGGAAGGGGTAAAAGCATACACGCGGTTTTCAATTATTCTGAATGTTTCCCAGACGTCTTTATTGTCTAGAGAGTGAAAGATCTTGCTTGCCATCGTCTCCCGGAACATGAACCAGGCATAGAAACAGGCGGTATTCTTCCAGCACAACCTTGTAATCATCAATTGCTTGTCGCCGCATGCAGCGCAGAGGTGCTTACGACTCGATGTCAGTGCCAGAACCAAAGACAACACGGTCAAGCATTGCAGTGTACTCCAGCGTCTTTTCAACGTTTCCAAAGGCCGCGTGGATCTCCGTGGTTGACACAGGCAGACGCCCTTCGCCCTTTTCGAGCATTCTGGTCACCTCGCTGAAGATGCGGTCGCGAGCCCGAGGTTGTTCCGCCATGACTTCAGCGTTGAGAGCCTGTGCCTTTATGTACTCGTGGATTTTCGCAACGATCTGGCGGACTGTCATGCCGGATCCATAGCAATTATCGAGAAGAGAAAGGTCCAGTCGGCCATTGCGAACACGTGGGCGAGACATGATGGTGGTGAGAAGGTAGTCTCGGCTCCATCCGTTAGAGTCCGAGCCATCATTGATGATAAAGTCGATCAACTCACAAGCTCGCTCTAACGTCTGGGGGGATGATGTCACCGGGGCATAGCCACGGCACGTCTTGGCCTCGACTACCACTTGACCCGATGCCCGCGTTCGACGTTTTCCAATGTGAGCGCGTTGATGCGTTGCAAAATCATCAGAAACTTTGCATTTCGAACTCCTTTTCTCTTTCCGGCATTAACTCGGGCGCGCATTTAACAGCAAAGGCGCGGTTCGCCGTCCACTAAGACACTAAATTAGTCGGCGCGTAGAGAGACCGGTCGAAAAAATTCGCATTTGGCACGCTCATCCGGAGCACAGCTCAGAAGCCCAACCAGCAAAAGGTCATGTCTCCCAGCACTGACGTCCTTTGAGCTACACGCAGCTTGAAGAGGACTTAGTGTTATTCCTAGCGCGGTTCTATCCACGGGCGCTGCGCAACCTTATCTTCGGCCCGGTGGAACGGTTGCCTTTGGGGAGACCCCAATTTCGCAGAGAGCAAGTGCCAGTCGCAGGAAGATGCAAGGGATACCGCGGACGAGGCGCGCGGGACGCGTTTTACCTGCGCTCATTCTCGAGAGTACCATTATCTGAGCTGTGAACGTTGGGGTTGTCCTCGCCGGTCACCACCTCGTATGGGAAGGTTGTTGGGTATCCTGTCTCGTTCCAACTAGCGTGGTCAGAGCAGGTATATCGACACTGAAGCTTCAAAAAACCTTCGCTCAATGTTGACCTTGCACGCACCGGCTTGTCCATTGTCCAGCCGCAGGCAGCATACTCGTCAACGAGCTTGCTGAGGAAAGTGTTCAATCCTTCGTCGATGTAGTCGGCTTAAAGAGCGAACCTCCTATGTTCCGGGGGAAAAGCTATCCCTTATTATAGCTTCACCTTCTTCAAAGATCGGTAGATGCCACTCACTATCCGGACATGTCCATCTCCATGAAAGCTTAGACATCGACACCGGCGACCGTCTTCTGAATATGCAGACATAATTTTTTATGGGCTGTCCACAATGAGAATTCACGTTTCCTTTGCAATCGATTTGACGCTCAGTGAAGGATGTGACAGTGCGAATGAAGGATGTTCGTCGTCAAACAGCGTCAATCGACCGAGTTAACCTCGCATCAATATTAGCCTGATAAATCACCTCGTTCAACGAGTACCAGACGAGCGCTTACGAGTCATATAATTAAGAGCACATATAGACATGCCTAACACAGTGTGCCAGTGGCTCGAGGAGATAACATTCCAAAGGTTGCGCAGTTTTTTCTGCTTGGCGAGTTGGGGCGTGTGAGTGTGCTCGCCCAACCCGGTGTTCTTGACGCATCATTGCGCACTTCAAAGTAAACTCACCGGTCAATTGCAGCTGACAGGTCGCATTGCAGATTCTCACCCACGAGGAAATAATACAACATCTATAGTGTCTGTACTTCAGCGTCCATCTATACTCTGCAGTTGTCTAGGTTGAACACCAAAACATCTTCCGCACCAGCCTTGACCAGATCATCCATAATGTTCGCTACCTTCTTCTTCTCAACCATGACACTGACGGCGAGCCAGTTTTCTTGCTCGAGCGGGCTGACGGTGGGTGCACGGCGACCGGGCGTTATACGCGTCGCCTCGGCAAGATCTTCGCGCTTGATGTTGTATTGGCAGACGACGTATTTGCTGGCAGCGACGACGCCAGCTATGCGTGATGTGACGCGCTCGATAAGGGGTTCGAGGGCGGGATGCTTGATTTTGGAAGATTTGATGAGGACAGCCTCGGTATCGAGAAGAGTGGCAATGGCGTGCAAACCAGCTGCGCGCATTGTGTCGCCAGACTCGACCAAATCAACTGTGTCATGGATGAGTATACACGATGGGAAGAAATGTGTGTTTAGGCGCACCAATCCCGTCAGCCAATCCTAGCGAACAAGCTGCCTCGACACTTCCACCGACGTATTCGATCTTTGTCCTGTTTTCTCCTTGTAATTGGAGTTTGTCGTCGCACTTGCCAAAGTATTGGCCGGCGAGGACTTCGAAGCTTGTCACGACGCGCTTCCCAGCAAGGTCTTCCACCGTTTTGATGGGGCCATGCTCTGGTACTTGCACCTGGAGGGCGCATTTTCCAAATCCAAGGCGAGCTACCTCGGTGACAAGGCCTTCCATCTCGGATTCAAGGATGACATCGTGCCCAGTAATGCCCAAGTCGACGTTACCCTTGCCGACGAACGAAGGGATATCAGAAGCAGGAAGGAAGACACTGTTGATTCGTAAGATAATCACAAAAAGGCGGAGGGTTGTTGGGCTAACAGTGCTATTGGGTGGTTGGTGGACACACAAACGTCCAAACGGGGATTACGCCGGAATTGGATGTCCGCGCCTGTTACAGGGTTGAGTGTAATTCCAGAGTCAGAGTCCCTAGTGCATACCGGCCAATATCTGCGTGCATTTATCGTACAGCCTTCCTGTCGAGCAAAGATCAGTATTTACAACCTGGCTAATAGAGGACGCACCTTTCTTGGGGATGGCGAACAAAAGGCGGCCTTCAAGGCTTTCGGATACTGTATTTCGTGTTATTGATGTCGAATTGCAGAGGATATAGTGCCGTACACGCGTTCATGCTGGAGGTAGCGTCTAGAGTGAAGAGTGAAGGATTTTGGCAAGAACAATGATCGAGTCAAGATCGCAAGATTGAGGACTCAGGAGGTTACACACGTGTGGCTATTACTGCCGTTGATCTCCAACCAGAACGTTTCATTGCTGTTCACTTATTACCATCGCCATGCTCACTTTACACACGTTGGAATCCGAATTCGCCCTATTTACGCGGCGGGCTTTTGAGTATATTCACGCATTCGAGTATCAAGAATTCTACGACGACGCGCTACGCCATTACGATGCCCTCTTCGAACGTTACCTAGAAATCATAGAACGCACGCCCGTTCTGGCCTACCTGCCCTATGCTCTCGCGGGCCTCCTGCTTGTCCTGCTTATGATACCAAGGTTCAGCACGCCAACAGACTCTGGCCACCTTCACGCATTAGTCAAAATCCTTGTCCCTGCACGCGACGCGCGCGCGTTGCCATCCCTCCCGCATACATTCGATGGCCGAAAGCAGACGATTACCCTTCCTTCATCGCATCTCATCAAGTATATCGCCTCTGGACATGCAGAACTACGACAGACCGCGCCGACGCTCTATACGCTTTTCAAGGAGTCGGCAAGCATCGACGGATGGCGAATTCTGCTTGATGCAGAACCATCCCGTCTGAAAGTGATGGCCTGGCTGGTGAAGCAAAAGATCTTATGGCGGGTATGTCTACTTGGCTTCACACGGCTCGCATGTATTGACTCTACGCAGCCTTCATTATCACAGGGTGCGTTTTGCCTTGCTATCATGCACTCGTTAATTAACGGCCGTAGACGTGACCGTGTTCACCAAGGTCCCCGACTTGCTCTTTTTGGACAACATCCCACAACCTCACTTCAAGTCGGTGATCCCACGGTCGCTCAACAGCGGCACTACTGTCATCGAATTCACGTCCATTTCGCCCAACGTTGCTTGGCTCAGTCGTGACTTCCTTCTATGCGCCATTCCGCTCGCCTACCGCTCATATCCGCGGGCGAGGCTTACGACTCCACTTCTTACATCGCTCTCCGACGTCCTGGGGATCGTTTATCCCATTGCACAGATCGACTCGGTGCGGAATGTTTCGAGGCAATATGCGGCCATGCTTGTCGGGATGGAACTGGACCTTGCAGAGGATGCATCGAAGCGCGCGCGGTTTGTGAAGGAGAATGGCATGGCTGCATGGCGGGAAGAGAGGTTATGGCTGTCTTGGGAGGCCGCACTGTTGACGAGTGGACGTATGGATCGTTGGATTGTAATGCTCAGAAAGCTTTGACTACACTAGAAAGTTGTTGTACTGGAACTCGTCCCTGGAAATGTATAATAGATTCGCAACCATCAGTCATTAATGGCAAATTGACGGACCTAACATCGAAGCCGAACGTTGAACGTTGAACTCTCTCAGTCTCTCAGTCTCTCAGTCTCTCAGTGAGACTCTCAGTCTGTATGCGCTCGGATGCACGTGATCCATCAGTGTATGGACTTGATTGGCGACGCCCTGAGCCAAAAAGTATAAATCCGTTTTTTTTTCGTCCATCCGCACGACAAGGTGGCATGCGATGTCGGTGGCAACCCCGACTGTAGTACCGAAGCCACCTTACTTCCCTACCCTCCTTCCACCTGTCCCACGCGTAGCACCGCAACCACTTCGGAAGCGGTCGAGTTATGGCCATCTGAAAGCGTATCGCGACATCCAGAAGGAGCTGGATGAGATGAGCGAGGAGGAGATGGCGTTCGAGGAAACGGCGGTGCGTCTACCTGCACTCTCACGAGCACAGACTAATTTCTTTTGTCCAGATGCAACCAATCCACAGCTACGGATTCGCACATATTGTGCCCATCGGGCGCACGCTCACACAGAAGGAAGAGAAAGCCGATGTGCGTCTGCCTGCTCCTTATCTTTTTCCTGTGCTGATTCCAAAGCATAGGCTGGAGATGATGATGATGGTGCCGACGACGACGACGATGATGATGAAGAAGGGGATGATGATGAAGAGGACGACGACGAGGATGCTGATGAGGACGACGACGAAGAGGAAGAAGAGGACGACATGGACGCCGACATGCCCGACATGGATGACAACGACGCGTCGGACGACGTAGACATGTGAGGTGAGCTTCTTTCTCTTGAGATTTGGATGATGAAATCAGTTACGGATGTTGAGTCAAAGACTCGCTTGTCCGAGAGCGCAAAACCCCATGTGGATCCCTCCGTTGCCTTCCTTCTGACCTCTCTTCGATATTTGGCATAAACTTGTTACTGACAACTTTAATCCTAGGCTGTCAACTATGTCTAGCTCATTCAGTGGAATCCCAAGTCGTTGTACCAGTGTATTTGTAACTAGATTACCATACCCAACCAATATAATCATTTGCTTTGTGAACATGTACATGAATGTTGAACTTTGGACGGGGTTTCGCACCGCAACGCAGAGTGTATTTCCGTCTGGCACGGTCATCTGCCACTGATGCTCCCACGGTCGCTTTGCCTTCATCCATCTCGACAACATGTCTGTAATCTCTGCCACAGCGCAGCAATCCCTTGTGACGGGCGAGGTGGAAAGTGTTGAGCTTCCGCGGAGACTGGTGCTTGGGATCGCGCGCTCCGTCGTACGCGCCTGGCCACTTTTCGCACTTTTTTGGCTGACGGACATTGACTATCTAGATGGGCCCTAACGGAGGCTTACCCAACGATGCATCTCTTGCTCTCGTAAACGGATCCACCGCTTTCCTCTCGCAATTAGGTGCGCCTTTGCATACCCCCCGCCTCTGCGTAGATGAATCTGATCCACTTCCCCAGTTATAAAGCAAGCCCCACTAGTGTTTCCTTCCCTCCATCCTAATCTTCACACAGTGCAAACGATGTGGCTGTCGACAAACACCACAAGGCCATTTCTGCCCCCGACGTCCTCAAGGCACTTGAGAACATGTACTTGGGCGACGTCGGACACGCCGTCCAAGCCGACCTCCAGGCGTACAAGGAAGAGGTCGCTAGGGCTACCAAGGGCCGCGGCCGAGGCAGCGCAACATCTAAACGGGCTAGGGAACAGCAAGCAGAACAACATCAACAACATCAGCAGCAGCAGCAGCAGCAGCAGCAGCAACAGCAACACATTTGGTACCAACAACAGCAACAGCAACATGGCCAGCCCGAAGTGGTACCGATGACCGTTCCACCGAGCAATCCCAACGCCGCCAACGGCTGGGGCGCACCGCCAGATCCCCAGATTCCTGCCATACGCTATAAGCGACCACTCGAACCAGCGGCAGACGAGCACTGGGAGCAGACGAAAAGGGTCAGAGAGTCGGAGTCCTCGGAGTCGGGAAACATGGTTGTCGACCCTGCAGGGCTGCCTCCCCCTGCTGCATAGAATTTGGAAATACTGTGATATGTATCTACGGTTGTAAATTGGATTTCAATGATATATGTATGTTCGCTATGGGATGGACAACCACGCTATCGTCAACACAGTGCATGACGGTCCTCGCAAGAGTATACTATATCCATCCATCCAGTACTAAAAGAATCTACCTCGTCCCTACTTGTATGGAATACCGTTTTGTATCTGCATCATTCTTTGTTAGTCAACTGAGCTGGTAGCACACAAGAAAGAACGGACCTTCTGGAACCCATCGTAGACCCTACTTCTGGGATTCTCATGCGCATTCTTGATAACACCCATCATATACTCCGCCGCCTGCCTTTCGTTCATCCCGAGCGCAAACCGCTCGCGGAGACGCTTGATCGTGCCCTCGCCTTTGAATGAGGGGAATCCAGTATCCAGCATCAATTGACACATCGACACCAGCTGCTCAGCATGCGGTCGAATGGCTAGGAAAGCCTTTGTAGTCAAGTTCTGGAATATCTGGTACCCTTGCGAATATCGCCCGCCCATGAGCACAACCATCTCGTGGTTCAGTTTAAACGAATGCGCCTCAAATTTGATACCTCCAGGTCCAATGTCGAACAGGAAGCCGAAGTCTGATATCCTCGTGAGTATAGTACTCAAGGTCACACTGGGTGCTTACCAATGTGCACAATATGGCCCTCCCCGTCAATCATGATGTTGCCGTTGTGGCGATCCTTGATTTGAAGGATGTAGCAGGCCACAGAATACGCTGCCATAGACTGGATGAAGTTCATACGTGCTTTCTGGAATGATAGAGTGTCCACCCCGCCGTACTTCGCAACGAAGAAGTCCATCAAGTCATTGACCTTCGCGCGCCCCATCTCATCTCGAGAGGTAGCATTCGGGACAACGTCAATGACACCACACTAAAACGAATCAACAACCCATTGGCCTGGGGATGGAAGGAAATTGCTCACCCCAGGCGCCGTAGCCGTCACTCGGTATGGGTACAAGTATAGCGTCAAACCAATGCTCGTAAAAATGGTCTTGAACATTGCAATGATTTGAAGAGCCAGCACATCTTGTCGGCAGTCATCTCCGACCTTGAAGATGGCCTGCTGCCAGACGTCGTACTCTTCTCGTGTTTCCGTTCCACCAGCCCCGCCGTCCAACACAGAGTCTGGGTCATTGTTCACGACGACCTTCTCCTTCCGAACCTTGAACGTCGCCATGAAAGGCGCCTTAGAAGAAACATTAGCGCAACCATGTTGTCAGCTAGAAAGACCATACTTTGGCATGACTTTGTAGGGGACGACCCGATTTCTTGTCGATATCCACAACGACACCATCCGGGTTACTTGGCAAATACACTCCAACATCCACCACAATTTTTGCCATCTCCTCGTCAATCTTCGCCTGTAACCTCCTTGTCAACACTATACAGCCATGTTTAAAATAACCCAACATACCTTCTTCTCCGGCTTTGTCTTCTCGATAAATGGCTTCAACTTTCCAGAGATAGATGTGACCTCGTTGAAGAAGCCAAACTCGCGATTATAGAAATCCCTCGCCTCTCCACTTAAAGAGTTGACCACAGTCGTCGTCATATCGTCTAGAACAGGCTTCATTGGGTCCTCCTGCGCAGATAAATCAGGAAAAGCAAGAAATTTGGAGATATTACTAACAATCTCCCCAGCATCGTCCTTGTAACAGTTTGCCTTCATGTTCCACAAAATCTGGTGACAGAACAATTGCGAAATTTTCGCTGTCTCGAAGATAAACCTCGACACGTATCCCAAAGCGTCGTACCGCAATGCCTGAACGACTTGTGGGACGTAGAAGAACGTGAGATCGACAGGGTGCTGCTCAAGGACGCGGTGGGCATATTGCAGGATCATTGGATCATTGCCAAACTTGGGCTCAAAGAAACTTGCAGCGACAACGGGCGGGACGGATGCCCACAGAAGAAGGAGCTGGTGAAGGATGTCAGCGCATATCCAATCAGTACCGAGAAAAGCCGACCTTGAGATCTCGGCGCATGGCAGGATCGTTGCGTTCCTCGACGAGGAATGTCAACGCCTCTGGTACATCGAGAACATCCACTGTATTTGACCGCACAAGCTTGCTGACCTCCTGGCGCAAGAATGCAACCTTAAAACGCTCGCACATGTACACAGGGATGGCAGGGTTAATTTGCCAAGTTGTCCGAACAACCGCTGCCCAGGACATCTGTAACAAAGAAGTTAGATACGCCGGTAGGGCTCCGCACGCACTCACGTCGGCCGCAGAAGTGGCAGACACATAGTCTGCCCCCCTTTGTGGGTCGTATGTTGGGTTTGCCCATACGTTGAGTCGATAGATTTCGTTCTCGACAAGTAGTTTCAAAGGCTGGTTGATTTGTCGTAGTCGTTGCGCATACTCTAAGAACAAGTTGAGTCTCAAGGCGGGTGGAGAAGAGATTAACATACGAGAAGTTCGTGATGGGACTTGGCCCGGTACCAAACTCGAGATAATAGTGTCTGCCCTTACAGAGTCGTGTTGCAGGCAGGCCAAAAATTCCGTGAGGACCTTCAAGTCGGCATTCAGCTGTGCACGGTCGGCCCCAAATGTCCACCTACGGAAACATCAGGATATGCACTGTACATGCTGGGAGGAAACACTTACTGTGGTCGAACGGCAAACCACGAGTACGCCGCTGAGTACAACTCCTCGCGGAGTTCACTTTCACAGAAAGAATCCAAATACGAACTCTTAAGCGTCTCGAAACCAAAAAGTAGGAAAGAGAAACGAGCTTCTCGAGCCAAGGGATGCGTGCTGCCATAGTATGAGCCTATCAATGCCGCAAGGGTGAGCACAAAGCCAACCTCCAAGATTTATGTGCGCGCGCCGACCGTAGGACAAGCTGCTGCAGGAGGAGCATGAGACCAGGCCGTCGATACCGCGCTGCTTGCAGGCGACTCAATAGCATCTGTGTTACTAGGGCGTGCGGCGTCAACAACCTCCTTGCATTGGTTGTGCCACGGTCGATATCTTGTTTCTCTGTGGGCGTGTAGCTAACGGACGAAAAAAAAGGGTCCGTGAAGCTGTTCACAAGGTCAATATGTGCAATGCCCCAAGAAATGATGCATACTTCAAGGCCGTTGAGAAAACTCCTTTGTCATGCCGTATAGAGTCAGACCAAGACGCCAGAAGCTCCCCAATCAGAGCAATTTCGAGATCATTCTTTTCTGCAATAGCCCAAGTCCATGCCTCGATGCCTGCAGCCACAGACGCTGGAGTTGAAACATCCATGGGAATTGCGACCAGATAATGCAAAAGGTCATAGTCACACTAACGAATTTAGCAAGCGCCAAGCCAAAGGCGACGGAACACACCTCAGGCATCGCAATAACCGACGCAGCACATCTGAATAAGAGGCGCTTCATGTCCTGCACTGTCAATGTGCTCGTTTTGCGTCGGATCTCGTCGAGAGTGCTAGCCATTTTGACTTTGAGCGCGGTCATCTCGTACGATGGCGCATCCACCGGTGGTTGCTTCTCCAATCTGTCTGTTCCTGTGCGTCCTGCCAGGCGCATGCCCGCCGCCTCTCCCGCAAAGTAAGCTTTGCTTCCAATTTGGATAGCGAGGACCTTTGAGTTATCTATGCTTCGGCCAGAGAGATACGCTAGCGACGCTAAAATACTTGTCACCAAGCAGTTGACGCGATATATGCGCGATGCTCACTGGGATGGCGCTGAACCGGACCGATCGCTCTTGCAAACTGTTCGGCGACAGATGCTCCGAGTTCCATTGCCTCGACACCGACACCACCCTGGTGAGCGACAAGGTATTTCTGTCCAAATGCTAGGTACAACGCCAGGCCCAACATCTGAAGAGACTTACCTGCAACGTTGACTGCAGCTCTACGGGTGCTCTTCCTAGCGCCAAATCAAGCCAGGTGTTCGCGTATCGCAAGAGCTGATCTAGGATGTCGTTTCTCACTTTGTATCCGTCGGTCAATTGTAGAGTGATTCCTGTCCGCGTCGAGTGAAAGACATGAACTGGGTTGTACTCGTCGAGGAACTCGTTTTCGCAAGCATGGCGTAGGAGGGTGAGCACCTCGAGGATGGCAAATACAAGAGGGGGGTCGCACATGAGCGAGGGGAAGGATGATATTAGCCGGTTGAGGAACTTGAATGCAACCTCTCGAGCCTTGTCCACGCGGTGTGTGCTACAAACTAGGAGGGTGCGAAGTTCTGAAGAAAGAACGTCCGGCAGTGCTTGTTGTGCCGCTTGAATATTGAGGTCGTTAACACATCCACGGATGACCTCATGAAGGGTAAGCGGGAAACTGTCTGCGACAGTTTGGGACCTACCTTTTCTGCAATGGCCTCCATGCATGCGCTTAGACCTGGTCGGCTGTTAATGCCGCCATTTACGAAATAGCTGGCCAGCGACGACGTCAGACCCGCGGCGGACCTCATAGCCTCGATGTCGTGCATTGTGAGAAGGAAGACCAGTTGGCCTGGGCTGAGACTCTTCAAGTCGCTTGATTTGAGCGGGATGAAGCTCTGAAGCAGGGTTCGGTGTTTGTTAATGACAGTGTGTGCGTACTCCTGGCGTATGACCGAATTATATTCGACATCACTCGCAACGGCGTCCTGCGACTCTTCGACAATCATGGCGGGAGTCTTGGCGGCGATGCGCGCCATTGCTGGGCGCTTCCATCCCATGGCGTTTGTATCCTTATCATCATCAACTGTAAACTGGAAAAGGATGCATAAAAACCACATATTGCGGAACAGAGAGACAACGCCTTCCGGGGTGTCGATATGAGGGTTGAAGTCTTTGTGTGCAAGGAGAGCATCAATGGGCAAAAGAAGTGAGGCAAGTTGCTCAATCATGTCGTCAATCTAGCATAGCCTGAGCGACAGTCAATTGCTCAAATAGCGGACGACTGACCTTGACGTGATGGTTGGCTATCTTCACGTTCTGAATGGCCACACCCTTGTCCGCGAAGAGGGTAAGCAGCTCGACGAGGTACAAATTGTACAATTCAGGCTGCTTGTACAACTCCTGCGCAAGCCGTGTTTGAGCGGCTAGGACCTAGTCGTCGTTAAATCACTGTGGTGTAGCGAACAAGCAAGGGTCAACCAACCATATTATTGGAGAACCTCGGGTCGTCGGGGTTGGCTGAGCGATTGATTGTGGAGAACATGCGAATGATGTCCACGAAGGAACTCTCGGGGGCAGAGAGCGCCATGTCGACTAGATTGTATGCGATGGCCGCCTCGACTGTAGGCTCCGCTGAGCGCAAGCGTTGCAGGAGCATTGAGATGGTCAACCGCGTCACCTCCTCCGTCTTGAATTCCAGTGCGAGTCTCGTTACGACTGAAATGGTGCTGATGCCAACTAGACGCTTCTCATCTTCAGAAAGGCCGCGCAGACCCGTTTCGACGGATCGAATGGTGTCAAATTCACGCCCATCCTGGAGTGTGCCCAAGATGCTCGTGCTGTTTGCCCCATCATGTGTATCCTTGCTGGTAGCAGCAATGTAGTTGAGCAATGAGTACATATTAGACATGACAAGGTCATCGCCGCGAGCAAGCTATGGACGACGTATCAGTAAGAGCCGGCTGGAACGTGTGATATCTCGTACTTTGATGCACTGAGCAAGACAACGCGCCGCAGCTGCAAGCGGTGGGGGCGCCCGAGTCTCCGATGCGAATTCGTATTCGAAAATCGGGAGGGGCGTAGTCACAAAGCGACGTAGGTGGGACGCCATCTTGGCGGCAATATGAGGAAAGCTGATGCTAGATTAGATATAGCTGTCGCTCTGGGATCGCCGGACGCACTTCTGCACCAGGACAGTGGTGGCCTTGAGAGCAGCCTCCTGTACCAGATTGTCCGAAATTGGTGAATCTTCACTGAGGAGCAGCAAGAGGCGTGAATACAGGCGCTCATCGAGCTCTTGTAGTGCGACTGAGCATACTGCAGCGAGTTTCTTTGCAAATGTCAGTTACAGCCAGCCATCATCCATTCACTGCACTGGGCTCACAAGGCTCTCCGATATGGTCTCCCATGCATAGGTGTCTGCAGGAGGGTCCGTATCCATTTCTTGTATTTGCAACAGGAGATCATTGAAGGTTTGCACAGAGTACCTAATAGTCTCTTTGAGAGTGTCGACAGCTGGCTGATCTACGATAGACCCATCGTCCGCTGGGTTCCTCATTAGGTTGCTCCACGCTGCATTAGCTGCTGCTGCCTCTGAAGGGCTTCCAAATATGATGGCTTTTGGAGGAGACAAAACTTGCGCAAGAACAGTCCAGGATGTCTCAATGACGCAGCATACTAAGAAGTAACCGCTAAGCGGGCGACCACGAGACAGGTAGCGGGTTAGGAATGTTTCTACGAAGGCTTGCGTGCCAAATTCCTCGGATTCATCATCTGGAAAAACGAGGTCGCCGACAAAGGAGTTCAGTCGGTCAATGTTCTCTGACGAACAAAGCGCAACAAGGCGGCCACGAATCTTTTGCCACTGAGATATTGTCCACGGGAAAGAGGTTGAACTCATGGCCCGGTAGAAACCATGAAGTGCAGGGGACAGCTGGGTAAACATGTCAAGAGCTGAAATGTGTTGAGCATCGGGCAATGTTAACGAAAAGTAACACACGTGTTGCAGTGGGTATCTTGGCATGTATATCCCCGAGGAAATCGATTATGGCGTTCGTGACCGCATCTGCGTGTTCAGAGTGGAGAGCTGTAACCCGTAGGAGAGCGGAGACAGTGGAAAAGACAAGCTGGTCGGGCAGAGACCATTCTACACCGTCTAAGAAATGTATACGAAACAGATCAAGCACCACGCACCCTCCCAGGAGAGACAGCGGTCAAAGTCAATGTGTGGTACGTCGCGCAGTACGTCAATCAACACAGGGACTATGCTGTCCAAGGTCCCCTCGACGTGAGCCTCCGGGAAGTTGACGACAACTTCGCCGAATGCAATGTTGCAATGCACGCGCGACATAGACTGGGATGCTTCAGAAAATCGATTGCATATTTCATCAATGTCCTCATACCATGAACACCCTGTCCGGCAACTCCTGCTCATCTAAGTCTTTAGCATTCAGGCTAGCGGTCTGCTCGTCCGGGATAGTCCCCACAGTATCCGTGCGCTCGTGACGATGTTCAATTTCTGGGCGAACCGTGCGTGTTTGCACCTTGGACGCAATTAATGTGCGGGCATAGTCGAGGTCATCCTTGGTGTCGCTAACAGTCGATGCGATGTCGGTGAGGATGAGTTGGTGGATGTTCAACTCCAAGCTAGCTGAGCGTTAGATTGTATACGAATGATGACAGGGACAGCACCCACCAGTCCATTGCCTCGACTGGGAACACTGGTGGCTGCTTGCGGTCAGGTATTGTTTGGGAAGCCGATCGTCCAAACAAGCGCGTCGCGTCTTGCCATCTGCCTTCATCATGCCTCGTTCACCCAAACGCGCGCGGCTGTCCGCTCCGAAGAACTTCAAAGCCGAGGACAGTGACGACGAACCCTTCGAAACTGTGGCCGGAAAAAGCCGCAAAGTTGTCCTAATTCCAGACGAGAGTGACGAGGATGGTGGTGTTGCCAACTTATTACAGCAATATCAAAGTACGTAGCCTCCTAGCCTCCGATAAATGTCCTGGAGATTTCCTACAGAGCAGCCTTCCAAGAAGGGCGCGGCTCGTTCTTCTACGTTCGAAAACCAGAAGAAGGCCCTGTTCGCCAACGCGCGCGAACAGGCCGTGAAGACCTCAGAAGCAGTCCCCAATCAGATGTACGTAGCTCCTTTTCCATGATTCCAGAACTTTACAGGCCATAGGGGTAATCTTAAGAATATGCTGGCTATGCTGCGCGAAGATGAGATCAATTATGAAGATGTTACTCGAGCTCTTGACGAGAAAGAAGCCGCTGCCGACGAGCTGTCTCAAGCTGTATTTGCCAAACACCCTGCGCTCATCGCTGACCTATTCCCACGTCGCCGAATCGCAATCGAAGCGGCCTGCGACACACGTATGCGCCTGCTACCAACATACAGACTTGCTGTTAACTAACTGTCTTCAGTGAAGACCCACCAGGCCGATCGAGAAGATGCACTCGGTCGCTTCTTGCGCAATGCTCATGTACAGGTCGAAACGGCGCGCAGAGATGAGAAAGTGTGGCTAAGGTTCGTTCACACATGTCTGCACTTTGCTCATATACTTTCCAGCTTGCAACAGATGCCTCAAATCTCATCCGACACTACAAGAGCCTGCTTCTGGCATAAACTTGATGCTCCCCACTTGCTCTCTACCCGCTTCCGTATGCTTCATTGCTTGTCTTGCTCTCTTCGCATTCTGGACTTAGCCAGTGTTTCCTCCCTTTGTCAATGATTGTGTTACAGTTAATACGTTTACTGCAGTTTTGAGCGCATATATACGTCTATTTCTACTGAGAGATAGGCGAGGATGGTTGCGAAGTAAACTCGATATCGAACACACGAGCTTCACCCGTCCTTTCCAGTGCAAAAATGGCACCCCAGAGCATGAAGCTTGCAGAATCAGTCGGTAAAATTACAACAACCTCGACATATTGGACTGTTGGTATCCACCTATATTCTAACTCTTCGAGGGAGCTCCTTGATCCTTGCTACTGGTTTTCGAATCTGGACACCAATGTGTGCACATGTAGACCAACTGAAACTTGAGTTCAGTACACAATCAAAGTGGACGAATTCGGTATCAAAGCCATTGTGATCGGTACTAGTGATCGCTGGACTTACTGAGGCTCTTCTTAAACTTCCACGTAGCGCGAAATTGGTAGTAAAACTTCATTTTCCGTTTTAAATACGTTATGGTGCGTACTTAGCATCATTGTAACTCAAAACTCTGACAACTATGCGCAGAATGCGAAGGACATAACTCAGAAAGACCCTCCTGCGCCGCTCGTACCTTTTGAAGAGGCCCTGCTGAATACCTACTCCGACAGCGAGATGAGAAAGTTCATATACTGGTCTCCATGCCTTCTTACTACCCGAGAAGAAGCTGTCACCTTGCTCTCGCCTAACCTGGTAGTGAAGCAAAGCGGTCGGGATCCCGATCAGCACTACTTGGATGAGGCTCTCGCACTGAGACGCGCACGCTCTGTGGGCCTCAGAGCTCCGAAAGTCCACCGTATGGTTCCAATGGACGACGAAAATGAAGATGAAGGGCAATTTCTGATCCTGGAGCGCGTCCATGGGTCTACACTCGAGCAACTATGGCCAACTATCAGGATTTGGACGTTGTTCTCGGCAGCATGGCAACTAAGAGGATACCTGCGCACCTTACGCGGCGTCGGGTCGTCTACTACGGGAGGATTACACTCTGGATGGACACATTCAACGCGGCTGGATGCAATCCATGGCCCGATTCGCCATGCCTCACCATCTGCCTTCGTCGGTTACCTCAATTGGTGGTTGCTAGACTGCAGACCAGGCATCCTCACGCCTCGTCAGGACCTTGTTCTTCAGCCCGAACAGGAGCATATCCTCGTTCATCAGGACCTCGCACCACGGAACATGATTCTCGACAATTCTGGCAAGTTATGGTTGGTGGACTGGGGACATGCAGGATTTTACCCGCCGTTCATGGAGTTTCTTGGAATCGAGGCGCGGACGTCGGCGATGCCATGGCTCACTAAGAATACTTGGTCAGCTTGGTGGGGCTGCGTGAAATGGTCGTTCTTTCGTTGGGTGGCTGCGGGTCCTTCCTCTAGCCACCAGAGGGCGAGGAAGGCTCTGGCTTGCGTCAGCATACGTACCCAGAGGTACAGAATGGATCGCTCGCCGTTCTCTGACAGCTCTTTCAAAGCCTAGTCAATAGAGGCAGATACAGATGATTACTATGTGGAATATTAGGTATAACGGCTTTAAATATCAGACATGCACGGTCTGACATACATAATATGTTTCCATTTCTTGAGATTTCTTGATATCAAGATCACAATGAGAAAGTGTACAGAGGCTTGTAACTATCCAGATACATCGCAACATGCAACACTATATCCGCAATCTACATGGATGGCCCTCGATTTGGCCTTGCTGTGAAGACACTATGTACTGTGTAAGCAAGCCAAACTACTTCAGCGCGTATCCAAAAGGAACTCACACGTGGATCATCCTAAATGAACGTTCCTTCTGCAATTGGCCTAACCGTTGGCGAAGTTCCTTTCGGGAACGGCCAATATTTTGTCATCGATTCACAAACCACCTGCGCGGAACTCGAGGAAATGACTGAAGCACGAGCAAGGTCGTTTGCGAGGGTACTGAGCCAAAACCGGCACCCTTCCCCCACCGGAGTGCAACGATACTTGTCCCTCCCATTGGCGATGATAAGGGCGAGAATGGTAGCAGCGGTCGTACCGGAAGCGACGGTTACAGCCTCAGCGTGCGTGTGGTCGTTTGTGAAAGCGCATGTTCTCGACTCGACAATGACCATCGTCTCGGTCGAGTCGCCCGCGACCTCGATGCGCACGGAGGACGAGCTACTCGATTCCATGAAAAGAGACCAATGGTTGGTCGGCGGTATGTTGCCGTCGCCAGCATTATCTTCGTTTGTGTGTGCAACGAAGTGTATCTTCGACACGGGCAGTGTCAAATCGTTCACTTTGAAGCGCGAGGTACCCCATGAACTGTCGGTGTCACGGATGTGCGTGAGGATATTGCTGAGATCCATCGAAAGAAATGATTGAGAACGATGTCAAGCGAAGTGTGAGAAGAAGTGCACGTGTTCTGAGGCTAGCTCGTATGCGTTGGGTTGACTATGCCAGCGTTGAGTCAAACCACTTATATACCCGGGAAATATTCCCAGGCATGGGTGCCACTGTGAGTCCTCAGTGGTTACCATTGATTACGGTTGTTGGGCCCGTGTGAGCCTGGTATTCATGCCTTTCGAGTTTGTGTCAAGTGCCTGTCTAGCGAGGCAACGGGGCTGGATAACAGTCGTTGGGTCGCAAACTCACGCCCCATTAACTCAGAATGTGGGAAGCAGTTGAAAAAGCCTGGCAATGGATCATACATATAACGTAACCTCCGACATACTGTATGTATTGGACTGTTGGTATCCCGGATCCGCCTATATTCTAACTCTTCGAGGGACCTCCTTGATCCTTGCTATTGGTATCCAAATCTATGCACTCAAGTGTGCGTATGTAGACCAACTCAAACTTGAGTTCAGTAGACGAACTCGGTATCAAAGAAAGCCATTCGGTAGCTGTTCCGTTAGCATATCGCCGATCCGCGATCGGGGCCTATAGCTTTGATTTTCTTCGCCATCATGGAGCCCATAGAGCCTGGACAATTTGACGACGCGCCCGAAGAAACCACTCCGGCCATTGCTGTCTCAAGACCCGCCAACCACACATACATCGACCTCACTGACCCAGAGTCCAGTAGCGATGAGCTTAGTGAACCAGAGGAAGATGACTATTTGGACGAGGACTACCTAGACGCACGGGTTGAGGATGAGGACTGGGAGATTTCAGAAAAAGGTACGTTGTATTGCTACACCCGTCTGTCAGTCCAACTCAGACCGAGGTTCTACTAGATTTCACGAAGCAATATAATCGCCTTCGTCAACACGTCGCCATCCGCCAGGGCAACGCTCAAGGCGTCACTTCGGCGCTAAACTCAAAATCCTCTGTTGCAATACGTCCGGCTGTGAACCATCCGCAGCAACAGCAACAAAAAGATGCTACGAATACCACAGCCAAGGACCGCACGTCAAATCAGCTCGATGCGCTCGCAAAATACAACTCACGTCTGTCCGGGATTGATGCTCCATACATGGGTGTCAGTGTCAATCGCAAAGGCCCCAGCGCTACTGCGAACTTGAAGGACAAGGCCGACCGGGCCACCAACGAACAAGTCTTAGATCCTCGCACGCGCCTAATCCTCTTCAAGATGATTGGCCGCGGATTGTTGCACACCGTCAATGGATGTATCAGTACGGGAAAAGAGGTACGAAGGGTGATTTCAGTATTTCCTAGCTCTCATTTCGCAGGCCAATGTTTATCATGCAATCACCCCACCAGAGCCAACCACAGCATCCACAGTTCCGAATCGCCATCTTGCTCTAAAGATTTACAAAACATCAATTCTCGTCTTCAAAGATCGCGACAAGTACGTCTCTGGCGAACACCGGTTCCGTCGAGGATACTCCCGCCATAACCCTCGCAAGATGGTGCGCGTTTGGGCGGAAAAGGAGATGCGCAATCTAAAGCGCCTTACCACAGCTGGTATCCGGGCGCCAGAAGCTTTGGAGGTGCGGGAGAATGTGTTAGTGATGGACTTTTTGGGAGACGGAGACTGTTGGGCTTCTCCAAGACTCAAGGACGCGAATCCAACGAAGGAAGAATGTGACAACCTCTATCCTGAACTTCTTCTCATCGTCCGCACCATGTTCCACCAATGCAAACTTGTCCACGCGGATTTGTCGGAGTACAACATCCTCCTACACGAAGGACATCTGTGGATCATCGACGTTTCGCAGAGTGTAGAGCATGATCACCCTGCTGCATTCGATTTCCTCCGCAATGACTTGCGCAATGTTGAAGAGTTCTTTGGAAGACGGGATGTCCGATGCGTAGGATTGCGTCGAGCATTCGAGTTCGTTACTCGAGACATGGCCGCCAACGAAGATCCGACAGAGGTCCTGCAGGCATGGAGAGACGAACCCGCTCCGGCTGATGAAGGTCATGACAGCACAATTCATGAAGATGAGGTATTCAGAAAGTCGTACATTCCACGGACGCTGAATGACCTGTATGACCCCGAACGTGACGCTGAGGCCTTAGGCGACGGGAAAAAACCCATCTATGCGAACACCATTGCCTTGGTAAATAAGGACTCTGCCCCACAAACAGAGAAGTCGGTACGATTTGACGGGGAGGATTTACCAGCCAGCTCGAACAGCGAGCAAGAAGAAGAGGAAGAAGGTGCAGGAGAGGACGAGTCAGAGGATGATGAGGTCGACTTCAAGGACAAAGCTCTTCGCGGACATCGGCATGAAGATAAAGACGCCAAAAAGGTATTATCATCTTTGTGGAATATGAACGAAACCTGACAATACCACTCTACAGGCTCGGAAGAAAGCCACGAAAGAGGAGGCGCGAGAGAAGCGAAAGCAGAAGATGCCCAAGTCAGAGAAGAAGAGGATCATGAAGAAGAGCCGTGTTTAGCGCCCTGCGTTTTATGTTTTCTTTGCACTGTAGCAGTGGGAACTTGGCGGAAACGAACGCCTCTGTATTATAGACAAGAAATATGTAGCCTACAAACAGCAAACTGCACATTTGGAAACGCGCAAGTAGTGGCGTGCAAGGCAATGGCAATGATCGGCCTGGTTACATACTGTTATGGCTTCCCTCTGGGCCACCATGTTCAACAACACCGACCCCGGCGGGCTTCCGCCTGGGAGCCCCCCTACAAGTGCACAACTTTTTGGATTGGTCTGGATACCACTGACCGTGTTTTACTTGCAGTGAAATTCGAGGGACCATGGTTCACGACCCAACTGCTGCTCTCTGGATCAATAGGCCTGCTTTCGTTTCTCATATTTTCGTTTTCTCGAATGCGATGGCCGCTACTGTTTGCACCGCGAACCAAGCTCAAAGGTACGCAACCGTGGTCGTCCAGGTTGCACTGCGCTGACAATCCGCAGGTTTCTCCCCTCATGAGGCCCACACGCACCCGAATTTCTTTGGATGGATTTTGCCCACGATTCGGACGTCAGAGTTTACTGTGCTTCAAATTGTTGGACTAGATGCCGCGGTGGTGCGTCGAATAACTGTGAACACCCCTCATGAAAGCTTATCCAGGGCATAGCTGCTCAACTTCTACAAGATGTCGTTCTACCTCTTTAGCATTTGCTCCTTCTTCGCAGTGACCATTCTCATGCCTATCAACTGGAAGGCGCGTCACGCTCCACTCCCCAAAACGTGTCTCACATTTCATTAGCTCAACAAAGCCACGGGAGATGAACCTGTAGAAGATCCAGACAACCAAGACGACTGGCCACAGGTCGTTGCTACTAATTTTATCAAGACCTTCAACACTACAAACCCGCCGCGGCAACCGCAATACGACTGGCTGGATCTCCTTACGGAGGCTAACACCTATCTCTCCATCCACCTGGCCTTCACATATGCGTTCACAGTCCTGACTTGGTACCTGCTCTACAAGAACTTTCGGCGTTTCATACGCTCCCGCCAACTCTTCTCATTGGAGCTGGTCCATTCCATTCCTGCGCGGACTATCATGGTCACAAACATTCCTCGTCCGCTCCAGAACGAACGCGCACTTGCAGAATATTTCGAAGGCCTATCCCTGCAGGTAGAGAGCGTGACAGTCTGTCGGGAAGTAGGAAGCCTCAAGACTCTTCTCGACAAACGGACACAGGCTTTGCTCGCTCTGGAAAAAGCATGGGTCCAATACGTTGGCAATCCTAGTACTGTGGAAGAATATGACCCAGATCTGCCGCTCATCGACTTTGACGGAGACAGCGGGGGGCCAAACCAAACACGTCGTTTTGTCGTTCCGCATCGCAAGCGACCGACAATGCGACCTGGCTGGCTCAAGGCAAAGGTGGACGCGCTGGAGTATCTTGAAGGCCGGTTCAAAGAGCTGGATGAGGCAGTAAAGAAACGGCGTCAGTCAGGAAGATTCAAAGCTACTGAAGCAGCCTTTGTCACTTTCGAGAAGATGTCGGCGGCCCAGGTCGCGCTGCAGGTCGTTCACTCCAAGGATCCCTTCAAGTGCACGACTTATCCAGCACCGGAACCACGGGATATTGTTTGGACAAACATGACGCCGTCGACAACACACATCCGGACGCGCGATACCGTGGTCATGTTGGCAATGGCGCTTCTTCTGTTCTTCTGGTTCTTTCCTGTCACGGCCCTCGCTGGTTTGCTCAGTTACGACGAGATCAAACGTACCCTTCCATGGCTTGGTCGCGTCATCGACAGCAATGCCGGCATCCAGGCCATCGTACAGAACTCACTGCCTTCCGTGGCTATGATATCGCTCAACGCTTTACTGCCATTCTTGTTGGAAGGACTGACATATATGCAAGGGTACCGTGCGAGGAGTTGGATTGAATACTCGTTGTTGCGAAAGTGAGTGTTTTCTTTGCGTGGCTGTAACGATGCTGACAAGCTAGATACTTCCTCTTCCTGCTGGTCAACGTCGTGTTCATCTTTATGTTGGCCACGACGTATTGGCAACTTGTTCGTGACTTGGCAAACTACCCCGCGAAGATCCCGGAGAAGCTCGCGAGAGCGCTACAGTCACCCAAGGCTCGCAACTTCTTCTTGTCTTATGTGATCCTTCAAGGTGCATATTAGATCAGAGGCTACAACCTTTGCTCATCATTGTATAGGTCTTGGTATCATGCCACTCCAGTTACTCAACCTGGGAATCATCATTCCCCAATTCATTATGCGCATGTTCTGGACACGCACTCCCCGAGGTCAGTAAAGTTCTGTCGTTATCTGCTTTGGCTCACACCCATTATAGACTTTGCCGAATTGAACGCCCCACCTATGATTAACTACGGCGTTGTTTACCCTCAAGCCATTCTCATATTCACCATCACCATCCTTCATAGCGTTGTTCAACCACTCATTCTCATCTTCGGTGCCATCTACTTTGGGGTGGCATATGTTGTATACAAGTACAAGTTGTTGTTTGGTACGTATTGCCGACAGTGTTCCAGACATCATGTTGACCACCGAGCAGTGTTCTATAAACCGTACGAATCTCAAGGCCAGGCGTGGCCCATGACATTCATCCGTCTTATTTGGGGCGTTATCATTTTCTTGATTTTCATGACAGGGTTTTTCCTTCTGTCAAAGGCGTACATCATGTCATCGTTGTTAGCCCCGCTGCTAGCTGGTACAATGATTTGGGGTTGGTGGGTGTATCGGTCTCTCAAGCCACTGAGCAAATATGTGAGCCTGAGCTCAGTGTTCGAGGTGGAAAGAGGGGAGGAAACGGCAGATGTCACAAGACTGAGGGAGGGTCATCCGGTCACATGGTCGCAAAGGTAAGATGCAGTGATAGTCTTGGAGGCTCTCTTCTTACCAGTGGTCCAGCAATTTAATGCGGAGGCGATACGCACAGAATGATGACACGCTATACGTCGCTCCAGAAGATGAACGTACGGATTATGTGCGTTCTTGACACTTGTTCTATGGCTTGCAGACTAATCATGGCCAGTCTCAACCACCAATGGCAAATTGGTATCGTGGGGTCTTGAAGTGCGTTGTATTATGTGCGTTTCTGTCACCTGCTCATCCCATATCTAGTACAGGAAAACGTCGGTACGGCCATCCCGCGTTGAATGGAGTATTGCCGGAACCTTGGCTACCACTCAAGAAGGGGCAGACACTCGTTAATCATGATCATGCGGGCCCCAGGACAAGAGACGGAGACCAGGCGGTTGTGCTTACGCTACGCAAGAAACCCAGTCTCAATCCAAGACGGCGCGCGCATCCTCCCTATGGCGAAGAGCGTGGGGAGGTGCCACCGCCATCTACATCGACGGAGGCCCTGGATATGCGCCCACCACTTGTGCAAAGGTCGCAGACCGCGCCTGTACCGCTCCACCACCGTTTGAGCTTTGACGAGGCGTCCGGGGTTATCATGTTGCCAGAGAATGACGGATGGATGGGTGACGAAGTCGATAGCGAGGAAGAGGATTTCGGGACGCCTACACCCCCTGAGCAAGACGACGATGGCGAGGCGGCATTAAGTCATCCAATTCCTGCGAGTCCGAGGCATAGTCGCTACGGAACGTATTTCCATCATCCAGAAAGACGCAGGCAACAGATTCCTGGGGCGTTCCCCAGGTCTTAGTCATGGCTTAGAGGATGATGTCGAAGACAACACTTATTCCTGGGATCTTTGGTCTTTCCTACCTATGTATGGTGATACCCACACGTCGTACTTACATATACGCTGCTCACTGGGCACTCCTGATGTCTATTGCGAATTCACTGCATCTGCATCTTAATATCTTCATTCGCCACAGGATTAGATGGTGTCGTGTTCAGTATGTAGAAGCACAGGTAATATCGCAGACACGGTAAGAGACCATCACTATATAGGAGGAATGTCAATACATGGAGAAGAGCTCACTTATGTTGTGACCAAAGCTCGACTAGCATCTTCAATAATAATAAAGCTGACTGAGTGAGATTGCGCTGTGGTATAACATGCCATCAAGCTAAATGCCTATGTACCTGGGTCCATCAATTCCTCCCGATTCCTGACCACAATGTCCGGCCTACAAACACCCTCGCCCGACCCCGAAGTTATCAGCTCGGACGATTCTGACTCGGAAGACGTGTTTGTCACGCTTGAAAATGTTCCGACGTTGGCAGCGATGTACAAAGAGGGCGACCTCCACGCTGCGGCTAAAACCCACTTTCCTCATGATGCAACCTTGCTGGATCGCGTATCTCTCTTGTTAGTCGAAGTGTTCTGACGCGATAGACTTGCGCTGAGGCGTACTAGTCAGGGGGATATCACAAGGCTAAAGGTTGATTCAATTGTGAACGCTGCGAATCGCAGCCTGTTAGGTGCGCAACATTCAATATTACAATCAAGTCAACTCATCCTTTAGTTCAGGCGGCGGCGGCGGTTAGCACGGTCCATTCACAGTTCTGTCCTGAGTTCTGAGTTCTATCCTTGCAGTCGATGGCGCGATCCATGCAGCAGCAGGTCCCGGTCTCCTGGAGGAATGTGTGTTGACCAGCAAGGACAATCTGCTTGCCTCTTGACCAGACATTCCAGGTCGCACGCTTGGGGGATGCGAGACTGGATTCACAAAGATCTCAACTGGACACAAGCTCCCCGCGTACATTTACATTCACCCTCCTTAACCATGACTTATAAACTCTCTAGAAAGCATGTGTTGCACACCGTAGGCCCCATCTACTCCCGAAGCAACGTTGAAACAAAAGCAAGCCAACTCCGCTCGTGCTATAAAACTAGCCTTGAGCTCGCCGTTGAACACAACCTAAAGCACGTTGTACGTTCGCAGGTTACGCACGGACGCACTTCACTGAAGTATCCTCAGGCATTCTGTTCCGTGTCAACGGGAATCTATGGGTACCCGATTGCAGATGCAACGAGTATTGCCCTCGAAGAAACCCGCAACTTCTTGGACTCCAAGCCTGAAGCATCCATTGTAGGTTTTCTGAATTCTTGTGTTCATCTTCTCATCGTCAATTCAGCTTGAGCGTGTCATCTTCGTGGTATGGAGTAACAAGGACCGCGACGTGTATATAAACATGCTACCTGAATATTTCCCTCCCGGCCCAGATGAAGGGGCCAAAGACGTTGAGGCGCATGCGGAGGAAACAGAAGCACTTAAAGAAACTACCAGCGTCTCTGATACCACAGCCACGGAAGAGATTTAGGGTTGAAAGGAGGTTGGTACCCGCTTAAATTCAGCCCGAGTCTCTCTGCCTCACACCCAACAGATGTCATGGAGAAAATGTATCCATATAGCTAACATACACTGTAACCCAATGTTGTACAACCACTCTAGGGCTCCGCAGCCTTCTCGTTATTGATACTCTTGTCATCTCCTGGAGTGCTTGGAGTGCTCTCGCCGTCACTGAGCTCTGATAGATGGACGATGTCGAACGGCGTCACACCAATCTTGCGGATTACAGGCCATGCAAATGGCAGCGAGAAGACGACTGCAAGGATCTATGAGTATCTGAGGGGTTTATGGCAGAGAGTACTGACATAGACCAATGTTGAGTCCAATGGATACCCAATCGTTTGTGTCGCTCGACTTGACGCCGTAAGCCACCGCTTGACCCGCGCACTCGACACCGCGAAGGGTGCCGGTCATGTAGGATAATGAGAGGAAGTCATCAGACACTACAACGGTCAGTGCCTGCATGTGGTTCTGTTATATTGTCAGCTCACTGTGCGATAAGATCCAGTATAATGTCGTTTGGGTGGCCATGGTGGCAAAGTCAAATAATGCGAAGAGCGCGAAGGTCTTGCCGAACCAGGCGCCAGACGACCAGTCAATGACAGGTTGTTCATCGCGGAGTTGCTTGGTGACAATAGCTGCCCAAATCCTGCTATAGTATCAGAACATGTTTGAAAAGGACGAGTGGTACTGCTGAACCAAAGAGCAAGGTTGAACACCATCAAGAAACCCCATGCCCATCGCGCGCGTTGTTTGATGGATATGGATTGGCGGTCAAGGAAATATCCTGTTGCAAATCCAGCGGCCATGTCGAAGAACGGGATGACGAAGGCGCAAAGTGAACGAGTCCGGATGTTCATGTACTGCGTCTGAAGGGTTCCTACGTACGACCCGTAGAACCAGGAAGTGAAGAAGAGCGGGAACAGCATCAACATGTCTCTGTTAGAGTTGACGCGGGCGAATTCGACAAGGGTCCGCTTCCATCCAGTCTTGCGAAGAGTGATGCGAACCCCATCGAGACGCTGTACTTGGTCGGGGCGGGACAGCAACAACGAGATAAATGGACCGGCACACATGATACCTGAGCACTGTGAGCTCGACGTGGAGCCATTTACTTGTTGTAGTACTCACCAATAATTACTAGGTAGGTCTTGAGGGAAACAGCACCGGACGAGTCAAGCTTGGAGTTGACGCCGAAAATGATGGCACCTCCAATTACGGGTCCGGCGTTGCGCATGAAAACCCATAGGCCCAGCATCCTCCCTCGCCGGGCTGGCTCTGGGTATGCTGCAAAACGGAGTCAGGTCAACATATACAATGTCGGTGCAGTGAAGCATCCGTCGCACCTGTGATTATGGGCCCTTCGACAGCATACATGAGGCCGTCAGTGCACCCAGATAGGATGGAGCCCAACATCAAGAACCATTGGGTTCCATTCTTGGAGTTCAAATAAAGACTTGCAGCGTATCTATGAGGCATGTGAGAGGCGGCTTGTGGGACTCCATAAACAGCGCAAACATGATGTCCCCCACGGTAGAGATAGTAAGCGCAGTCTTGACCTTTGATATGCTATTAGCAATGGCTACCTACTTGGGGAGTAGCAAGGACGATAGACGCACCCCAATCTTGCCGACGATGATACCGCCTACGACGCAGAAGAACGCCATGAAGACTAGGGTATTAAGGGTAGCAAACGATTGTCGTAGACCCTGGGGTAGACGCACCATAGCCAGCTGCTGAAGTGGCATTGGCATACCATGGCGTAGCAAGACCACCGGCTCCCAACGACGACAAAGCATTGTACATTCCAGGCGCCTGGGAAAATTAACTTGTCAGAGCTGAGTCCAAACATGCTCGGGAGAAAACTTGCGCAAAAGAACACACCGCCCACTACGATAATCTGGAAGGTCGTGCTCCTGAACCAGCTACGACGTCCAGGAGCATCTTGGTTAAGCTCGGGCAGCGCGACAGTGTCAGCCATCTTCAGACTGAGATGCTCGTAGGAAGGTAATCCGACCAAGCGCTACATCAAATCGCCGCGAGCCTTTTATCTCTGCATTCAAAGTGACTCGCGTGCCCATGGCTCGCCTGGGCGATCAAAAATCTCGATCGCATGGGCTATCTTTCGATAAGAATAGACCACCAGATAGAGCTGAGATAAAGGAGGATAAAGGCTCGGTCTTTAGCGCTTTAGCGTCCTGGATTCGGGGGATGGCTGGAGTCTAAAAGGTCTCTATATAAGCCGGCGTGTCATTGCCTAAATAGCCTTGCAGCAATAAAATGTTGGTCCCATCGTGCGAGTCGTGATACAAGCACAAGGTGCAGCCTGTTGACTGGCATAGAACCCTTGATCACAAATGCCTCTATCAAAGCGGTGCACGAACGCTGAGCGCTGAGCTTCCAGCCTCGCATCTATCGGTATCCATCCTAAAAAGGCAACTCCATTGTTCTTTTTACTCGGGGCAGAGCGATCGTGTTATGCAGTCTCTCTTGCTCTTTCGAAATGATAATCATTGCACACAACACCAAATTTGAACAAAAAGTTGGTTCCAGCATACAGTCATAAAATATTACTGAATATAGTTTAGCTTGCAGAACAATTCCTAGATGAAACGAAGCTACAGAATAAATAACAGAACCATCCATGTACAGGCAGAGCGACACGCAAGCCGTATTGTAATTCAATAATCAGGAGGATAGTTCGCGCTCGGGATGTTGCCAGCTACCTCCACTACCGCTACTTGGGCTGTCTGGCCGACCACTGCCACTGCCACTGCCACTCCCTGGCGTCATGCTCTGCCCATGCTCTGGCTCGTCGCGGTAGCGATCCCCTGACGGCCCAGCCGACTGAGGCTCGTCATCATCGAGGAAGCCAGAATGGAAACCTATCCCCTCTGACACGGAGTGGTGCCCCCCACGCAGATGCGTCTCCTCGTCCGCGTCCTCGTCATCGGAAACCTCTCCAAAGGCATCGTACAGCTCCTTCGTTTTCGGACGTACGCCGCCAGGTCCAACAGTGCTCATCGGCACATCATCACCACCAGTCAATTTCGCGTAGTCGGCGCTCCGACGAGCGGCACGACGACGGCGGAATAAGAACACTCCAGCACCAATGCCGAATAATACGACCACACCAATACCACCAAACACCCACCCCGCCTTGCCGGACAAAGTCGACAGACCGCTGAACCAACCCTCATCCATCGTTGGCGTAGTACTCGCAATGGCAGCCGAATCGGTGGGAGCAGCTTCAGTGCTTGTTGGGGACGCTTCGCCGACAATTGGTGTCTCGGGAGGCACTGTCGGCTTGCCATATTCTTTTGTCGAAGAAAAAGTGTCTGGAGTGTCAACATCCTCTTGTGGAGGGAAAAAGTACTCCTCAGCTGGTAGTTGATATGGCTGGGCCATGGCACCGTCTTTCGCCAGACCCCATAGAATCATGTTCCAGCCGAGGAAATGCCCTGTGTATTTTTCGTTTTCCTGGTCCCATACACGAATGGTCCATTCACCGATAGGACTTTCGGCCCTAGGAACGATTAAGACACTCGTCAACTCGGTGAATGAATGAAAACGTACCAATGTTTGACGGACATGAATGTCCAGCCAGGGAAACCATCCTTGTCATCGTCACTCTTTCTGTGACCGGCCAGCATACTCTTGATACCGCTGGGGCTAGTGATCTCAACTTGCACGTCTCCGCGCCTTCCATGCTCGATCCAGACCTTAACATTGAGATGCTCCATTTTGTCAAAGTTGTGTTCGTCCAGCATGGATTGAGTGATGGTCATGGTGCTAGACACACCGCCGGCGACGATGGGCTCGCCGCCAGAAAAGACGTAAGCCTCCGTTTCCTCGTCCTCAGTCATGGTTCCATTGGCGAGCTGTATGGTGTGCGTCTTGAACCAAACCTGTGGGCCAACGAGAGTCCAATCCTGGGCAGCCTTGATGAACTCGAAGGCATCTAAGGCGCCGAAGCCATACGTATAGCTGTATTTGCGTCCGGAGGCCATTTCTTCCCAGTCGTCGTCGGGGTTGATCATTTGAGCAGTTTCGATGCAGAGATATTGAATATCCCTCCAGCCAAGATCAGGCCGTGCCTCCAAGGCGAGAGTGAAGACACCAGCGGCATTCGGAGCGGCGGCCGACGTGCCTCCATGGGTGTCGGCGCAAGTGGGATTTCCCTTGTCTGTAGTGACCTATCCGACAATGAGATGAGGGGAGAGCACGATAAACTGTGACGCACGATATGTTTACCAGACCCAGAGCTGTACGCAACGACCATATTTGCAGCACAAGCCTCCGAGTAGTAAGGATGCAGGCCTTTGTAGTCGACGGCAGACACGGTAACCGAATAAATGGAATTTGTGTAGCCGTCGAAGTTACACTGGTCGCCGCTTCCAGCACCGTTTCCACTGGCGAAGACATAGACGGAGCCCTTTCCACCACGGCCATTGTTGATCCCGTTGAGAACGGCCTGTTTTATGATGTACGATGGACCCTCCATCGTTTTGCCGTTGTCGGGAGGACCCCAGCTACAACTGTAGATGGAGACATTCTGGAAGCCATAGTTCAGGGAGGCTGCCTCGTCCGCATCGGTGATGGGCCCAGAGAGAATGCGAACACCAGCTACTTTGGCTTCATATGCAATGCCAAGACCACATGCGCCATTCTTGCCAGCCGCGACTTGGCCAGCGCAGCGTGTGCCGTGATGGTCGTCGCTGAGTTTTGGAGTGGGTAGGTCTTGGTGGTCATTGAAGTCGTAAGAGTTGACAGCATCGAAATTGTCCTTGAGGTCGTCGTGCTCATAATCGAGGCCGTCGTCGACGAGCGAGGTGATGACACCTTTACCGGTGATGCCCATGTCCCAGACTGGAACGACATTCATCATATGTTCCGGGAATTCGTCGTTGACAAGATGCCATTGCTGGGGAAAGAGAGGATCTTGAATTCCCAAACGCTCCGCAACGCCGGCTGCGGACGTCTCTGGCGGTGGACGTATTGGCGGTGGTGCACGTTTAGCGCGTTGTTTGGGGGTCTGCCGCGAAAGATGTCGTACCGCGGCACTAATGTCCGACCCTCGCGCCTTATTCCTTGTTGTTCTCTTTCTCATTGACTTGTATGCGTCCACTACCCGGTCTCCCATTGCTCGTCGCTCCGAATTGCCCTGCTCAATCTCTGCCCGTACCATCCAGTGATCTGGTAGCTCGCCCACCCTCTCGACTATCTCCACATCAAGAAAACGAGCGACTTCGGCCAGCGACGCATGGGTGGGATCATGGTGGATAACGTAGTAATTGTGGGTGTCGTATGCGCGCGCTGTCTTGCTCGCGTTTATGACAGACGCGCATCCGAGCGTTGCCAGCGCGAGAAACAACTGGCACACCCGCATAGTGGGTGGTGGTGGAGGAAAGAAGGACAAAAGTACAAGTTGTACAGCCACCGGCCACGTTGGGTCTTGATCGTGGGCGTGGAATGGATGGCAAGCATCATGAGCACTAAGTAAGTACGAGATAGGAAACTGTTCTGTATTATGTTCTGGGTACTGTAAGTGATTGGCCGCGTAAAACGAATGTATAAGACTGTTTGCTAAAAGACTGGTGGGTTGGTGGTTGTGCCATAACTAGTGCTTGCGAGCCGTCCAACTGATGAAGACGCAACTGAGCACCCAAGCCGAAAATCTGCAGTATCTTGTTATTCCAACACCGCTGAAAAACTACACCAGTACGCACCTGAAGAAAGCCACCCTCGACATGACTCGCTCCTCCCATGGTGTCCGAAAAGACGCAAAGATAGAACGCAATAGTGCTGGTGTAACGCGTCGCGAATGGTCTGGCGGTGGGAACGATGGATGGCTGTACGATTTTCGTAACGAAGGTGAGGGCCGAAAGGATGCTTCAGAGCTAGTAGATGACATGACGGGTATACTGTAGTGGTGGATATTTTGAAAGTTGGTGATGAAGCGATTTCCTGCATTTCCCCGGTTGCTATGGCACCGATCAGCAAATCCACACTGTCCACATTTAGGCATCACCGCCGTCAGCTACACCCGAGAGTCGAGTACATGGCCGATCAATATTATTCAATGATCACTCTATCTGAAGGGTCCCGCAAGCACTGAAAAAAATTTGTCATACGTGAAAGATCCAAACAAGCTTCGAAGTTCGTAAATATGACACCCAATAGAGAAGTTCCCTGTTGATGCTGGTGTGGCCCATCGGAATACATAGTATGTAGATGGCAGATGCACTACCTTCCTTGGCCCTTGTTCTTCTTGGACTTTCTTGTCGAGTCCCTCTTCGTATCCTCGATCCCGGCTGATAACGCCTTCGCTACTGCGTCCTTCCTCACTCTGAGTGGCACCTTTTCCCAGTACAGAGTTTCCGGTTTTCCCGTCACAACCTCAGCCTTGATATAGGCCTCGGTGGCCGCAGATTGCCTCCCCACATCGTCTAACCCACTCCCCTGGATCGTAGGACGGGAGTTCAATGACGATACTAGCTGCAAAGCGTAGCGCGGCTCTGTCAAACGGAGATGGCACTAACGGTGAATCAGTACAGGACAGCGGTGGTCGAATATTTGAGCATACCGTTTGCATGCCTTTGTTGTAGTCAACATAATCAATGCCAAAACCATTGTCCAAGATGTTCGAAAACAGTGTCTTCAGTGCCGTCTTGCTCGTTCCCGTGTGAACATTTTGCACATAAACAAGGCAGTTGGGAGGGAAGTGCGAATATTCATTTACTTGAGGAATGAAAATGGAATTGTCGTTCTCTGTTTGAGGGACAGGTGTGGGAGTGCGTTGCGGTGGCGGGGGAGGAGCATTCAACTCTGGGAGAGACGACATTTCCTGGATCAGATTTGCCCGGTAATCCAGGTATTCCTGTTTGAGCGCTTCCCATCGCGTCTTGGATATTGTCCTGAACCCGAACTTGCGTGCAACGTTATGAAACTTAGTAGCATCGACGTCCATGGTTGCTGGGTGGGTTATGGCTTCGGGTGTGCCTGTCACCGCCTTGCCTGATGCTGTTTTTGACTTCTTCGTCCGAGTTTGGATAGTGTCCCCGTCATCCTCGCGAGCTCGTTTGTTTCCAGCAGCGTGGGCATCGGCACTTGTTTTCCAAGGCCAGTCGGAGAGTAGTTTATGCACGTCTGCCAGGTGTTGGAGAGTAACGAAAGCAAATGGCTTAGGTTTCGGAATGTCGCCCTCTTGATCAAGGTGATGGCGAATGAAGGAAATAGCTTGAATACGCTCGGTCGCTGGGTCTGGTGCAGACGGGTACGATATGAGCGCGTTCACCAGTGCGAATATGCCCTGTTTGGACGTGAACTGTGAAGGGCAGTTTTCCTACGCGTGTTATTACGCGTAGAGTAGGTTTTGGATACAGACGTACGATATACACGGTGCGGTCCGTCCATTCTTGACGCGTGTAGGCTTGCACCACTGGATCCCTGCGCTGTCGGCGCACACTGAACATACTCGGCGCGCTGTGATCCGAGGGACCGAGGACGTTGAGAACTAGGCGAACATCTATTGCATGCGGGGCGAGAGTGCGAAGAGCCTTGGACACCGTAGCCTCTGCTTCCTTTGACCTGTACTCGTTCATTATGCTTAGCAATGGAATGTCTGGACAAGAGTTAGTAAGACATAACAAGCGCTGTATCAACACACATCCGTCCTCCGATTCTTCGATACATCGCCGTTTTCTAGGGTCGATAAAAAGTGCATAGTCGGACAGCAACAACGCGACGAGTGCAACATGGTCCGCATCTCTTAATGCCGTCGTTTTAGGTGCCAATCCCGATGGTTCCGGCCTTGCTATAGATTTCTTCGCTTGTGGTGTGTGGGCATGATCAGGAGGCTTGGGACGTGACCTCGGTATCAAGTTGCGGGGGAGGAATGAGAGGGACATGCAACTGTGGCGATCGTTAGATCAAACCTTATTCCCCGGCATGCCGGCAATACACCCAAAATTTCTGTTCTCGCGAATTGGAACTCTTTTAACACCAACTTCAAGACATTCGCCATGGTCAGCGGCTACGCTTTGCTGAGTTATCTTCTCAGTAGGCTCATGCCCACCTAGGTCAAGCCCGCTGCATCCAAGGTTGCTTCGAAGCACAAATTCATCATCGATTTCTCGAAGCCTGCTGCCGACCAGGTCTTCGACGGTGCGGATTTCGAGAAATACCTCAACGACCGCGTCAAGGTCGATGGAAAGACTGGTCAACTTGGCGAGAACATCAAGATTGTCCGTGATGGTGTGTGAGCTGTATTCCCCGTTCCTTATCTTTGCTCATTTCTGTGGTAGGAAACAACAAAATCACCGTCACGTCAAGCGTGCCCTTCTCCAAGCGCTACTTGAAATACCTCACCAAAAAGTTCCTGAAAAAGAACTCACTCCGCGACTGGATCCGCGTCGTTGCATCCTCCAAGGACGTCTACCAACTCCGGTTCTATAACATCTCGTGCGTTTATCCTTATCCTTATACGGTGGCATACTTACTGAAACCTGCTTCAGCACTGAGGGCGATGATGATGAGGAGTAGATTGGTCAACGGGCTTGACGACGTATGCCATATCTATGAATGTATGCGCTATGCAGCCTTGTAGCTTGTACCTGCTGTTTCAACTGCCATTGTTTTTATAGCTTGCTGTCGTCTCAAGTATCTTGCAGTGATTCCATATTTCCAGACTTCGTGAACAAGTTGCGCAAGTAGAACTCCAGATCAAGACGATGGGCTGTCTGCGGGCTGTCATGCAATTCTCGCAAGGAAGCGGCGCGACGGAGTCCACGGCTACCTGACAATGTTGTATCAAACGGTTGTTAAACCATTTCCTATGAGAATGCCAATGCGAGAATCAAAACGTTCACTACGTATAGGCATCTCTGGGGTGTGGAATGGGTTCTTCATAACGTCGTCGGCGTACACCTCGTACACCTTCTGTAGGGTTGCTTCAGCGGAAGTCTCCGCAGGAGATGTGAGGAGAACGAATTTGGTGCCTAGCCAGATGCTGTTTAGAGCAGTAACAAAGTGCAGGACGCGTCACATATATACCTGTTGGGGTGAGGAGGATGGTCATCTTAAAAGATTCGCCCTCGATGACCTGAGCACCAGAGCTTGAGCCCATGGGAGACAACCGGCTCGTTATGGCGTGGATTCCGTGCAAGGTGCCGGCAAGGACGAGATATTCATTCGAAGTTAGTTGAGCGAGTCCATCTGGGATTGATGGGTTAATATCTGTGTGAGAAATGTATATCGCTACTGACCTGCAAAGCTTCGCTGGTATACCAGCCCACCGGCTTTGTTGATTACCTGTAAATGATTAGCAAGCTACTGAGTGAGGTGGGGATGGCGGACCCAGAGGCCGTAGATGGCCATGATGATGGTCGGAGGCAGAACCGTGATGGCTGATGCTGCTTTCGTTCCTTCTCCCGTCATGCCTGCTCGGTCCGGCGCTCGCGCACGCGTCGCTGGGCGAACGCGAGCTACAAACACTATCCTCCAGCCAGATTGCGTCGTTGGTCGCGGCCCCGGATCCACTCAAGAACATCGACCCGTTCGATCCAGGCTCGCATTTGGCACGAATACTCATACCCCGCGCGCGTACGTGGCTTGGTATTTAATCTGAGAGCTTACTCAGTGCGCTGCAGCTGAAACGGATAATAACACGCGTGTTCGTTCATATTTGAAGCAAACTCTGCAAGACCTAGATTGGCACATAGAGGAGGACACTTTCACAGACAAAACGCCTTACGGCACCAAGAGATTCACGAACCTTATCGCTACCAAGGACCCCAAGGCGTCGCGTAGAGTAGTGCTGTCGGCGCACTTCGATAGCAAATACTTTCCGAGTTATCCTAACAACCAGGTGCGTATCCTTGGCATGTAGGCTCCCACGCTAACGTGTTCAAAGTTTGTCGGTGCAACAGACTCGGCTGCACCATGTGCAATGATGCTTGACCTTGCGCAGACCTTGAATCCGCTGCTCGAAGCACGTCGGAAAGAAATAGAGGACGGGGACGATGATGAGGACACTACTCTGCAGCTCGTTTTCTTCGACGGCGAAGAGGCGTTCCAGCAGTGGACCAATACGGATTCGATCTACGGTGCAAGGTGTGTTCCAGCGTACGTACTTATCACTCTGATTTCCTCATTCCGTTTGTTAGACACCTGGCGGAAAAGTGGTCTTCAACATACATTGCTCCCCACTCGAAGCGGCGTCTCGTTGGGCCCTCGGCCACTGAAATATCTACCGTCGAACATCTCATCCTCCTTGACCTTCTCGGGGCGGCCAATCCACAGATACGGTCATACTTCACAGACACCGCATGGTTGTTCGACGCCATGGTCTCTGCTGAACGGCGCCTGGGTGACAGCGGCCACTTCGAATACGATGGGAGCGACAGCATGTCGGCGGACAAGTGGCAGTCATTCTTCCGCCCACGAGTCGGTACACTGCGCAACAATGGCCACATTGGCGATGACCATGTACCGTTTCTCAACAAAGGTGTTAGTGTTCTGCATGTCATTGCTGAGCCCTTCCCCCATGTGTGGCATTCCTTGAAGGTGTGTCTTGTTGCATTCGTGTGGGACTACCCACTGACTTGAGGTTACTAGGACGATGCTTCTGCTCTGGATATACCGACCATGAGGAGATGGAACCTCATACTTCGCGTCTTCATGTCAGAGTATCTCGGCTTGAAGCCAGATGCAGCCAAACAAAGCGCGGATATTCGGAGGTCGCAGTCTGAACTAGTGAGTTTCTTGGCACCGCCATGAAGTTCTGCTGATACGTGGGCAGTAGACTTTGCTATAGCCGTCTGTAATTGTATGTCATTATAATCAAAAGGTTGGAACACTATCGGGAAGTTCGCACGTCTTGTCAACCTTGCTTGAGTATCGGGAAACACAAAGTCTGATAGTAGCTCAATTGTGTCCGCTTAAGTAGGTCTAAAGTCAACCATATTATAGAAATCCATTGATATCGACCCCACGACCTTATGCTTACACCGAACTGACTCTAGCGTGCATCAAACAAAGTTTTATCTTTTGCGCATTGAAATTGCACTTATGCCTTGGCAGTCAGATTGTAAATGGTACTCACAACAATGTATGTATGTATGCCCAGCTTCTGGGAATAATAAATCAACGGATCTCAGCCTTGGGCCATATAGCTGGGATGACATCGATGAACCGCAAACATTGGAATAGCTGTTCCCATAGGCATCAAAATTTAGATGTTCCCATAATTGAGCCATGGACGATTGAAAGTATAGGACTTGTACGTCGCGAGGATAGTCAAGAAGCTGCAGAGCGGCTAGGCCCGACGATATATATTCTTATGTATTTCGCACTTTTCATGCCGGGATAGTGATAGAAACGTCTACGTACTGATGCTCTGTAAAATGCCTGCCAGATGAAAATTGTCATTATCGATAGAAATTATCCTGAGACAGAGCGAGTCGACTACTATAGTCTATATCTATAGGAGGTCATGCAAGACTGAATCGTATTTATGCGGTAAATGCGCACTAGAAAAGAAGTCGTATCAGCACACATGCAACGAGGAATGAGGGGCGGCGAGAAACACACCTCATCATATCCTTTGCCCACAGGATCTGCGAAAATGTCTTCTCCCTGTCCTCCACCTCAAACAGCCGAAGCTTGTCGACTCTCGACTTCCCGTTCCCGTTCGGAGTGCTGTACGGCGCCTTCGCTGAGCCGTTTGCCCCCTCCTGATGCACAGCACACAAATCGCTGTCCCTCAACGCCCAGAGCAGCCTCCCCGCGGGGTACAGTTTCTTTGGATGGCGCATGCTCGCTTCGAGTGTCTTTCGGAGGCCTATGAACTAGAGAGATGTTAGTTAAGGGATGACAGGAGGAAGAAACACGCATTCGCGAGGGAGGAAAGAATAAACACGCACCCACGCCTCATCACCCTCTTTCCCCCATCCCCTTCGCCATCTCCATGCTTTATTTGTCACTGACAGATGTCCGCAATTCCTTCCCTCGAATGTGCTCTTCTCAAAGTTAGAGTCCGTGCGTTCGGCTTTGGGCTTGCGCTCCGCGGCGTAGCTTGGCTTCGGCGATTTCAGGTTTGGGTTCGGTGAGGATGGTGTCGAGCCTGTTGCTGTCGATGCAGTAGCTTTCTGCAACGTGGCCGAGAGAGAAGAGTCCTTTTGCATCGCCTTATTTGACGCTTTACTTCGAGACGACGTGCCCGTCTCTGGGGCGGTGACACTCGCTGCCTCGTGCGCGTCGCAGAGCCATGTCGCAGCGTTGCGGATATCTGTAGCAGTGCCAATAGACAGCCGTGCAATGGCGTCGTGGGAGTAGACAAAAGACACAATGAGGTCCTTGGCCTCAAGCGCGAGAGGGATGTCTGTTATGCATCTGCAGGGAGTTAGTGAGAAAGCGTGCATATCAGGTGGAAGCCGTACGGGGGTGCGATACAATAGACGGATGTCCTTCGACCAACAGGGAGACCACTTGACTCTACTGTTCGACAGGTTGATGTATCCGCCCACAGCTAAGAAAAGTTGGTACAGTTTGGTCGAAAAATGAAATGACCGACCAGTCCAAGCATTCCTGCTAGGCCAGCGCCTAGACTGTGGCCACATATGACCAAGTCTATCAGCAGGTTAACAAACTCATAGATTACAAGAACGACACACACCATACTCTGGATTGTTCCGAAGCGCCTCTTGAACAGCAATTTGAACGGGTCTCCCAGGGTCGCCCATTGCTTTGGCCATCTTGAGGATGCCGCTATGCACTTGGTATGTCTTGTCATTTGCCCCTTCCTCCTTCGTTGTACCATGGAAAGGGAAGCTATCGGACCCAGCTTCTGAGACGTTCGTCCTCGCTGGTTGGAAGTCGACCGTATCGCAAGTAAGGTCAACAGCAAGTTCATTGAAACTCATCGTCCCGCGGATGGCAAGCACGACTTGGGCGCGACTATGATCAGTGAGCACCCAGAAGCGTGGCATGAGGTACTCGTTTCCGATAACGACGTCCGTCTGTCCACGGTTGCCCTTGTTGAATGTGTTGAAGATATCGTCGTCGTGCTTGCCGAGAAGGACATCCCACCAAGAGTACGTTTCCGGTGTCTTTGGAGGCTCACGATTACCATCCGCCTCTTTCTCCGACGCCTTGATCGCCATCGCCATCTGGGCCTCCTCGCTGCGGGCCAGTGGGCTTCCTGCTGGCGGTGTGAGTGGTACACCCCAGTACCATAAACTCGCGCCACCGTAGCCGTAGAGTACCATTTTTGACAGCCTTCGCAGCGTTGCCTTGAGCTGCGCGTCAGAGAGCTGTTGGGGCTCCAGGAGCTGGTCTGGATTCCTCGGGTGTCGGGGCTGCAGAGCCATGGAAGGAGCGCGCGCCTTGCCAATCTCTGCTGCAACAATCTGGGCGCGATCCTCTCCAGGCAAAATCATTTCTGAGGTCACACGCACGAGCGCGGGTGGTCTGGGGCGGAGGGAGACGTCGTCGGCTGCGTCCCGCACACGTATTTCCTTCAGATGCTTGAAGAAGTTGTCTTCTTGCCATTCCTGCGTGACCCCCTGCAGCGATATCCATCCAAAAATGCCGCGCGCGATCTGTATGGGGTTGTACGGTTTCGAGGGTTGAGCAGCGCCGTCCACGGCCCACTCTTGCACGAGTAACCCACGGAACGCGACGAAAGAGAACGACGCCTCGTGGCCACCAGGGATGATCACGGCCAAAATATTCACTGCCGAGTGCGCCATGGTAATGCTCGTCGCCGTGATGTACTCGCCCAAGAAGATAGGTGCCAGTGCGATATGTTCGATGAACGACATGAGTTCCTCCACCGCGCCACCGAGGGCTGGCGTGGGGACATGATTCCGGGAGACCGCGTAGTCCACTGCCGTGAAAACGACCGACCCAATTACATTCAGCAGTCCTCGTGTTGCACTGAACTGACGGTTGTTAGCAAAAAGAAAGTAGAAAATGGAGAGGACGACGTACTCCCAGTCGCGTGCCCGCTTTTGCTACTTTAAATCCCAATGCCGCGGCGGAAGACACCAAATCCAAACTCCGGCGCGTATGATAGTCCCACTTGTTCATGAGGGTCGTGTCCAAGAAATTCCCCAAACCGTTCGTCTGCCCCAGGTCTGCCCATATATACGACTGATCCATGTGAAAGTCGCGATCACGCTGGGGAAGAGAGCATCGTCACGGACGACAATAAATTATTGGATAAATGACAAGTTGACGGCCTTCTTCTTCTCTCCTGCTTAAGCTGCCCGGGGGGCTGCGGTGTGCAGCACATGCTGTCTAAAGAGTTTATAAGTTATGGTCAAGGAGGTCGAATGTGAATGTACGCGGGGAGCTTGTGTCCAGTCGAGATCTTTGTGAATCCAGTCTCGCATCCCCCAAGCGTGCGACCTGGAATGTCTGGTCAAGAGGCAAGCAGATTGTCCTTGTTGGTCAACACACATTCCTCCAGGAGACCAGGACCTGCTGCTGCATGGATCACGCCATCGACTGCAAGGAAAGGACTCAGAACTCAGGACAGAACAGTGAATGGACCGTGCTAACCGCCGCCGCCGCCTGGACTAAGGGATTAGTTGACTTGATTGTAAGGATTGTGTATGTCGCGCACCTAACAGGCTGCGATTCGCAGCGTTCACAATTGAATCAACCAGCAGCCTTGTGATGTCCCCTTGACTAGTGCGCCTTGGTGCAAGCTTCGCGTTAGAACACCTTGACTAACAAGAGAGATACGCGGTCCAGCAAGGTTGCATCGTGTGGAAAGTCGGCTTCAGCCGCAGCGTGGAGGTCGCCCTCTTTGAACATCGTTGGCAGCGTCGGGACATTCTCAAGCGTGACAAACACGTCTTCCAAGTCAGAATCATCCGAGCTGGTAACTTCGGGGTCGGGCGAGGGTGTTTGTAGGCCGGACATTGTGGTCAGAATCAAGAGGGATTGATGGACCCAGGTACACAGGCATTTAGCTTGATGGCACGTTATATTGACCCCAATGCCAATGGTCGACCCTATGCTCGAGCCTTACACCTTACTCTAGTGTGAACCAGACGTTTTGTCTTTCGTGCGTCAAGGTTGCATTCATGCATTGGTAGTCAAATTGGAAACGATGCCCGCCATGTATGTATGCGGCCCATTGACAGCTTTTGGGAATAATAAACCAACGGATCGACTTGGCCTTAGGCCGTACAACCAGGATGTCATTGATTCGATGAACGTGAACATCGATAGCTGCCCCCAAACGGATCGAATTCTAGATGTTCCCATAGTTGACTTTGAGCCTTAGCTTGGACGATTGAATGATGGTGGAAACAAGGATCCGCTATATTATGAATTATTAATAGCGGTCACCGTTTCATTATTGCTCGCGGATGGCCGCGATATTCAGAAAGCTAGAGGACATTTCAATTTTGTCACGCACAGCCTGTTGGTTACCGTGATCGACGAGAAATGCCAAGTCGCGGAAAGAACGTGACCGTGCGGAAGTGACGATCAGCCGATTAGTCATGGTCATTCCATGCACTTTATTTACAGCACGGATGTGAATGGGGTTCACTTCGAACCGCCATCACGATGAGTACAGAAGTGATCAAGCCCAAACGCTTGAATGGCTCCTGCGACTTTTGTAGGAAAAGGTCAACACATGTCATGAAGCGGATTCGGTTCATAATGCTCACCCTTTCTCCAGAAAGATTCGCTGTCAGTATTCATGCACATCTTGCGGTACTAGCGTAGGAGACATACCTTGTTTCCTTCAGGTGACAGCGCCACACAGCAAAATAACGAATGTACACAGTGCCGCATCAATGGACAAGTGCGTGATCTCACACACGGATTCATACTGCATTGTTCTGAGGCAGTTTAGACATGCACCCACAACACCACGCCCAAGGTACGCCATACACTATTGTCTTATCTCTATGTTTAATTCTTCCGTGCTTGGCCATCAGAAACGTGGTGTAACCAACTAGTAAGCACATCAGGGTAGACCCCAGCATCGCAGTTGGTTAACTCTCCGCCAGCTCTCGGCAAGTGACTACATTGCAACAAAGAGTCAGAGATCTTGAAGAGGCACTCGAAAAGGAACGGTCAGTCATCTGTATCGGGAAATGTGGCCGTGTGTTCATGTTTGTAGGTCAAAGTCATCGTTCATTGATAACGCGGATTCGTCTGCATTATCTGCTGCGAACTCTCCCTTTGACTCTCCCGAATCAAGCTCAGGAATCGATGATCTAGTGGAAAGTATGGAACGCACGTCGTTGCATCAAGACGGTCGATATTTCGGCCCGAGCAGCAGTGTGTACTTCATGGCCAAGGCCTTAGAATCGACGCCCGGTTTGGACATAGGCAGCAGTGATTTTGATCCTGACCAAAGATGGACAATGCATTCAGTGGGCATCTTTCCTGCATAGGTATGCCCTCAGCTTACACTTCACAGTGGGAATACGTGCGATATCCTGCCCTCGTCTTCCCTGAGCCAGATTTGTTGGCCTCGCTGGTTGACATCTACTTCAAATACCCTGCCATGTATAGCTTGCCTGTGATTCACGAAGCCTCTTTCCGTGGTGATCTCGCTGCTGGTCTTCATGTAGTCGACATGAGTTTCGGCTGTCTCGTTCTCGCAGCCTGCGCCATCGCGTCGCGGTTCACGGATGACCGGCGCTGTCGACTGGAGGACGATAACCAACACTCTGCTGGCTGGAAGTTCTTTGTACAGACTTTACAAGTGCCATACAGACTTAGACCAACCTTGCACGACGTTCAATACTGTTGTGTACGTTGTCTTTTGTGCTTGTCGAGAATTTCCTGAGATATCCGATTCCTCAGCTTCATCTGATGTATGCCATGGGTAGCTCAGCGCCTCAAACAAACTGGACCATGATTGGTATAGGAATGCGCTTCGCATTGGAGTTGGGGCTACATCGCAAGCATCAAGGAAAACTCACCGTCGAGGACGAAACTCGCAAACGTGTTTTCTGGAGTCTCCTCTTCGTAGATCGCCATGTCAGCCTGCAATTCGGGCGTCCGTTTGCCATCAACGATGAAGAGTCTGTATCTTCCGATAGGCAGGTTTCATCTTTCGCTGACATATGTACAGCTTTGACGTAGAGCTTCCTGTTCCCTGCGATGCCGAATATTTCGAGAACGACTTCCAGCAGCCACCGGACAAACCAGCGAAGATAGCGGGGTTCATTCACCACTTACGGATTGTGCACATTATCTCTCTTATAGCCAAACAAATCAACGGTCTCAAGAAGTCACGAATACAGCCCATCCCCGATCCTAGCACAATTGACTCCCTTCTGAATGCTTGGTTCAATGCTATACCGGACCATCGTAAGTGCTTAACTATCACAAATGTTCAAACTTTTCTGAATATGGGGAAGTACGCTGGGATCCGCAAAACCGGCACGATTCAATCTACTATTACGACAGTGCGATGCTCTACGTTGTATTCTACGACACCCAGCTCAACCATCATCGTCAATTTCTCCACGGAAAGAATGCCCATCTCCTCCCTTCCATGTCGATATGTTTGAATGCGGCACGCTCGCTGAGTCGGCTGATGGAAACGCTGCATTCCCGCCACAATATTCCATTTTTTGTCATCGATGTATGTCTTCAATACGGTCCGCGACGTGGCTCATGCGAGTATAGATGACCGCCTTCAATGCAGGCATAATTTTGTGCACCAATATCCGCAAACAGCGATACATGAATTGCATTCCATCTAGCGCCCTTGACCATGATGTCGAAGACCTCTGGCGCCTCATCGGTATACTCGAACGTGATGCCGCTTTGTGAGTCCATCCTTCAGGTCCATTGCCTCACTTAACTCAGCTTTGTTAGCTTCCATCTTTCCGGTCGCTTAGCGTATGTTATATCGTCATGAGCCATCGTCTTAACATCGAATGCTCACAGTACTGAACTACAGGCAAAGCTTGAAGGGACTGGTTAATATCCCGATGCACCAGCATGGCCATCCTACAGCATGCCCACTTCTTGTTGCGCCGTCGGGATATGTCAACCAATCTGGTATGAGCTCTCCAGACTGGTCGAAGATGGATCCAACACTTTTCGGGCTGGAGCCCCCTCTGGAGCTACCCTGGGGCACAGCGATGCCAGAGATGATATTCATGGAAGGGGAGGACACACAAAAGTGGATTGAAGCGGGGGTGTCCGAGCCTCAGTGGCTTCGAGAATTGGGGTGCGTCCAATCTTTGACCTTCTTGGGCTTCGACTAAGGCAGCTCTCATAGCTCCGGCAGCCATATGACAGACTTCTTCTCACAATAGATATCCCACTGTTCCACACATGCGTCCCTCAGGCGCCTTCTCAGAGACCTACATATTGTAGACTTATTGGGTTTTAGACAGCAGCGACATAGACCACATCGATTGCTCTAGTGAGCGGACAATGTACATCAGCTTCAAGTACCCATAATTATGCACACGTGTGCAAGTCGAAAGCCTAATCGTCGATACTAGATATAAAGTCCCTACCCCAGTACATAGTTACTGAAATACATACATCTCCAAACAGTTCAGTCCTGGTATCGGAACGGCATAGTTGTCCAAGTGAACCCTGCCGTTGGCCAAGTAGGTGGTTCAAACGATGTTGCCTTTTGGTCGTGCAGATACTTCACCTTCTTGACCGACTTCTCCAAAGCATGCATATCCTCCACTTCGAGCCTCTCTTGTTTCCCTGTTGCAGGAGATATTGTGGTAAACCACGCCCCATTCACGTCGCCACTGGGCAATATGATGTCCTGTACCGTGTCCTCCTTCCGGAGGTGTCGGATTTCCACATACTGCAGCGCACTACCTCGCCGTAATCGCGCTTTGGCGAAGGAACTAATGTCGAATCCTTGGAAGCCCGGGTCAGCTTCGATGTACAGAGCGCGGAGGCGGGGACACATGGCGGTCGAGACACCAAACATATGCTTGAGCCCAAGGCGCAGCGTGCCTTCGTGTGCATCGTCGGGGTATAAGGCAGAAAGTACGTTTATCGACGATCCCCATTGTTGCGGCGGCTGGATGCTCAACTCGATGAGAGCAGGAAGTGCGGTGAAAACATCCTTCCACAGCTCGGGGGCGATGTTGATATTGTCCAGAACAAAGAAACGTTCGACGGTGCAAAGGATAGGTGCGTAAGCTTTATGCATATTGACGATGTATGATTCCCAGGCGACGTCGAGGGTATATAGGGTATCGCCGACGAACGCGAGAAGGTAGAGTCCCGATGGATGGTTGGCGCATCGTACGCGCCATTCAGTTTTATCCAACATGCACGGTAGATGCGAGAGGTCTGCCGGGAGGAAGTTGGCAAGGTCAGCGCCATTTGCGTGAGCAGACCCCCAGAAGTACAACTCCGTCGTCTCTGGCAGCACGATAAACGACAGCAATCTTCGAACGTGCACCATATCTTCAGGTTCCCCCCACGAAAAACGGCGCAAATATGGGAGATGTACGCATCGACCAAAGGCAGGAGAGGGGATGTCCTGTTCAGGATGTCGTGTGGGGCCAGCCTGAACCAAAATGAGCTCCTCGAGGCGAGGGGAGCCCTCCAACATATCCAGAAACTCGTTCGTCGATGCTCGGGATACGGACTCGATGGGCTGGTGATGTAAACAGAGGTGGGTCAAGTTGCGGAAGTAAGTGCGCGGCCAGTCCGTGTAAAATTCGAGGGAGAGCTGTCGTAGATGTGGCATTTCTTCGCTGAAAAGACCCGGCACAAAAGTATCGCCTTCCAATGGACCTCGCGTCTCAATCGAGAGACTTCTTAAGCGCCGAGCGGGAGGTGACAGAGACGCGTATATCTCGGGAATAGCGCCTGCATCTAATGTTCTAGGAAAACCTAAAGCAAGAGATGAGCTTTGGCCTGCGATATTTATGAACCACGGACCAAGATGTAGTTCCTCAATTCTATCAATATGAGGTGTCAGTAGCCGCATTTCTAAGACGCAGTTAGACTGGCATTCCATTTACGGTGTGCGGGGAGGGGGTATACCTGAGGATGAGGCCAATCCTTTGCGAATGCCAAAAAAGACGGTAATAGGTAATTCTCCAGAGCGCTTGAGGTATTTGTCCGGGGAATACGCGTTGTCGATAGCACGCCAGAGCCTGCGCCCCGTCGCTGCAATGCCACGCCAATGCCGACAAACGTGAAGGAAGCGCATCCAGTCGATTGGTGCGTATTCAGTGCCACCTGCTGGTGGCACAGGCATGAAGCTGGACAGCGGTTGTTGAGACCATGCGAAGATATCTACAATGACCTCTGGTGGAAGCCGGTTTATAGGTGCAAGGAGATTGCGTTTTCCGCGTACAACAGCAATGAGTTTCTGAAGCTTTGATTCCAAGTTGTCCAACTAGGTCGCGGGTGAGAAAAACAGTGCTCAGGACATGCGTGATAACGCACCTGGTCAACATCTGTGAGGTTTCTAGCCGTTGTAAGACCATGGGAAGCAGGCTGGAATCATCAAGTAACGTACTTTTTGGTGAGTTTAGTGGTCAGCTTCTCGAGCAGCGCCTTCGTCGAAAGCTGGCTCGAGGCCGACATGGTGGTAAGTGACAAGTTGAAGGGCGCTTCGCGCGAATCACAAGGGTCATCAGAATTCAGGGCCATGTAAAGAAAGACACCGAGCGCGTATGATATTGATTGACTCGCGGCAAAAAGGCACTACCAGGGTTCGAACCTGGGTTTCGGGAAGACGAGATGCTTCAAAATCCCGTGTGATGACCACTACACTATAGCGCCTTGGTGTGTGCTGAATTGGCCCTAATCTGAAAAATTCAATGAGTTGAGATATGTCCTGCTTGCAGCACGGGGCGTAGTTTTAAAATGCAAGTTGAAGTTGGACCTTAACCATCATCATGCCTATCCAAAACTGGGCGACCCGCGATTTGCTAGATGCACTCATGACCAAGGTTTCTAAGAAGTATGCACCCTCTTGCGTTAGATGAATCGACATTAATGGTGCTACAGGACTTTCAAGACCGTGAAAGATGTACGTTTGCTTGACATGCGTGCGCTTGCCTCAGGCTCAAGGACATTCGTAGCTTGATGTTATCGAAGAGCGTTTGCAGAAGATAACTGCTATACTGCGCGGAAGACGGAACGCGCTGGCATCTATCAACCGACTACCTACCGAGCTCCTCGAGAACATTTTCGAGCTTGTCCAACTGCACCTTCACATTTTCATACCATCGCCCCCCACTGCTAGTGGGTATGATCACGGGTACCGAGGGTGGCTTGTGCTTTTGGCCGTTTGCCGCCACTGGCGCGGCATCGCAGCAACAAGCGGCGTTCTATGGTCCTCGGTAGACACCAGCTTCATGCCACAGCGCTTCCTTAAGCGCTCGAAGGACAGCCTCCTATCTGTGTACTGCGGCATCCGCCGACGACCTGCACCAAAAGCAGAGCTTCAACTTATCCAACCACATTTACATCGTGTGCGCGAGTTGCATTTGGATGTATCGAAATGGGTCAACTCGACGGCCGAACTCATGATCCTCCTCAGTGTGCCGACCCCGCATCTTCGTAGCCTTACTCTAGAGACGGCAGGCCCGACCACGGGCGGCCCAGCACTCCCCCCGCTTTTCACTGGGGAAATGCCGCAACTCAGAATGCTCACCCTCGAGTATTTCATAACATGGCCCGATGGCTACTTTCGAGGCCTTACGCACGTTTGTCTGCACCACCAGCCGCAAGACATATTGCGTGTCCGTACGAGCGAGTTTCTGGATTTTTTGGATGCGAGCCCCGAGCTCGAGGAGCTCGTCCTGGTTAGCGCCGGTCCTACTCGCACAGAAACAGACGACGTACCCTCACCCCAACTTGGGCGCCTAGTCCGACTATCCAAATTGCGGGAATTTACTTGGGGCAAGGTGATGGACCTTTCCCTTGTCCGTCGCCTGCTCGGCTATCTATCAGTCCCTTCCACTACACGAATGTTTTTCTGGGGATCCACCATTCTTGGACATGATGGCGACATCGCAAAGCTCATACCGGACAATCTGACCAATCTTCCTTGTTTCCTGAATATCCAGACATGGCACTTGCGCTGCACACCCTCAAAAGAGCTACTACTCGGACAGGAGAATTACCTCATTGCATTTGAGAATCAAACCCTCTACACTTTAGACATCTGCAGCGAGGTGTACCTTGCACGGATGGCTGCAGCATACGCTCCCATCTTACGAATCGTCGAGCAGTTGGTGGTGAGGGACAGAATAGCGATGACTACAGGACTTTGGGAAGACCTATTTTACTGCATGCCTCAATTGCAGTCGATTGACTTACACCCGCATCCGGCTTGGAACGCCTCTCGAGGTATTCTAGCTGCTCTCTATCCTGAAGCCGACCCTTCCGCAAGGACAGGCCTGAAGAGCCTTCTCAAACCTGACGATGTGCTCTGCCCAAATCTCAAAAGACTGTCCTTCGACGTTGCACCAGGCTTACAGGGACCAGGTTTCTATATTAGCATGTTCGCAAAAGGAAGGAAAGATAAAGGGGCGCCGTTGGACAAGCTACAGATACGATATATGCAGCACGATGATGAAATTGTGGATGTTCATGCTCCTCCGCCTCCGCCTCCGCCTCCGCCTCCGTTGCCCGGAGCGACGATACCACAAACAGCAGTGCTAGCACCTATTACTGTGGCCGCGCCACCCGAAGTTGTGCAAGAGACTGGGCTTGAACTCGAAGCGGCACGCTTAGCGGAGGCCAGTGTCGGGAGTGTCGAGTATTTGTATTCGCAACAGGATGTGGGACCAATCAATCCGCGATCATGGCCAAACAGGGCATTTGTGTGGACGACAATGCCACTAATGGATGAAGAATGAGCTGGCCACAGGGTATTTTGTAGGCTATGACACCCACAATCATCACATATTCCTAGCGAACGCCGAATACTTGTGTGAACCAGCCTACGAGACGAGAGACGTGACGGACGGCAGGGTCTGTGAGAGCCAATCTTAGGTCGGGTCGAAGTCCGTTGTCCTGTTCAGTCCTCGGGATTGTGCGATAGCAAATGTCCATGTTTGACTTCAAGTATGGCGAAGCGGTGAGCGAAGGTCTTGTGTCAGGCTCGAAGGACGCCTTTACATCTGGTGGGATTCAGTTCAGATGAAAACTGTTGAACAGTCTAACACACTTTGAATATGCACGATATCCCCCCGCTGTATTCCAGGAGAGTCATTCAATCCACCCCAGTTTTCTGCAGTCTCTCTCCAAGCAGTCAAGGTACACACTTGGTTATCCGAGTCGCCAAGAGTGAGCTTAAGGAGATAGACCTCCCTGCCTGCGTCTTTCCCTTTCCTCAGTGTGATGCCATCCGGACCTTGGATCTCGAGGACGGCTAAGAGCATCGACACTTGCTTTGAGCCGTGGCCATGCAGAGACTCGAGTGTTGTCAGAGAATTGAGACTGAAATGAAACTGTGGAAACTGGGCGATGGACGAGGAGTCGCTGTGAGCTTGGGACTGGGTGAAGCTATCCTCTGTCTCTTGGCTGTCGGTGGTAGTGTTGAGAAATGATAAGACTCCGCTGCGATTCTGGGTAGGTGACCATGTAATGGCTGTTCCGTTGACTGTCAATGTATCGGTTGCGTGCGAAGCATCGTTGTAATTTGTATCGGGCAGTGTAGTCCAGCTGAACGATGTCTTCGAGTCGTATTTGAGGTCGTTCGCGGTAGGAGCGCCGAGGAAAACACGGCGCATAGTGAAAGTGCGATAGCAAGGGGGAAATGGCACCGATTTCCGTGACGTCACGAGAGCAAGCTCGCCCCATGCAGCCATCTTCCGCATAACTGCCTCTGAACAGCTACCTGGCTCAGACTGCCACCATGGCGAGCAACAATCGACGGATGGCTGCCTCTCGCTCGATGCAGGGCTCGATGAACAACTCGCGCCCGTTTCTGAACATGCTCAACCCAATGGGCCGTCAATATCAGGGCTATACGCAAGCCAACCAGTCCTTGCTTGAAGAAGAGGATGAGGAGGAGCGCAGTCCAGATGGCGGCGGAGACCTTGAGCTCGCGTCCTCCTCTGCAACACAGCAACCACACCGACACGACGAGTCGGACGATGATGAGGTGCCGCAGAGCTTCATGGTCGAGGACAAGCCTAATTCGCCGCCAGTCAACAAGGGCAAGGGCAAAGCGCGTAGAAACCGACCACTCTTCTCTGCCCCCGGCCGAAAGCCACCTATCCTTCCTACCCATGCCTCAGTGTCTATTCCACCACGACCGTCCGAGATCGACCCCGAGGGTGCAAAGACACCGCGTCCGCCATCACCAGAAGGGCATGCACGCCTCAACAACCCCATGTCTAGCGCAGATCCAGTCCGACTTGCACTTTGGCAGTGGGCTAACGTAACCAACCTGGATGCGTTCCTTCAGGACGTATACTACTACTACGAGGGTAAAGGCATGTTCAGCATTGCGCTGGCAAGAGGCCTAAACCTGCTGTGCGTCTTCCTCACCCCATTATACTTTTGCTCATCGCCATTAGAACGATTGGCTTTGTAATTGGCTTCTCCACATTTATATTTGGCTGCATCGACTATTCGCGCATACATCCAGACAAGACGATGCGCTTGTCAGACGCCATTGTAGATCGTTGTGTGACCAAGTGCGTTCAGTTATTGTGCCCCACTCCTCGTTCTCAACCCGCCTAGATTCTCTGGCTTTACACTCCTCTTTTTCCTCACATTCACCGCATTTTATGTCTGGCAAATTGTTTCATTTGCGCTTGCCCTCCAGCGCCTGCGTGTACTGTACAACTTCTACACCCACCTGCTCAAGATACCTGATGTGCGTGGGCGCACATGAATGCAATATGAAGCTCACGAACGAACAGGTAGACATTCAAACAATATCCTGGCCGGAGATTGTGCGACGTATCGGTGCCATCCGAGAGGATAACCCCAACACTGCGCTTTCGTCTCGTAACGCCGGTACACAAGACGATGTGACTGTTGCAAAGCTGGACGCCCATGACATTGCCAACCGTATCTTACGGCAAGAGAACTACCTCATTGCCATTTTCAACAAGGATTTACTTGACCTTCGCGTCCCAGTCCCTGCATACCTAGAACAGTTTGTTGACCAAGAGAAGGGCAATGGCAAGAGACTCACGCAGGCGTTGGAGTGGAACCTCCGGTTCTGCTTAATGGAGTACCTGTTCGACGAGAATGGCCAAGTCCGTCGTGTCTTCTTGAACTCGAGAAACCGTGGACCTTTGATCCAAGGGTAGCACATCTTCACTTACTCGTCTCATTCCTGATCTGACTTTGGTACAGTCTCAAGCGGCGTTTCATCTTTATGGGCATTCTCAACGCTATATTCGTGCCCTTCATTGTCATTTACTTGCTCATTTATTCATTTTTCCGTTATTTTGAGGTGCGTAGCCTGTGTCACCGTCTTCTTTTTTGTCTGACAATTAGCAGCAATACCACAAGGACCCGTCTACCATTGGCGGTCGTCGCTATACATCCTATGCACAGTGGAAATTTCGCGAATTCAACGAACTTCCACATCTCTTCATTCGACGCCTAGACGAGAGCTACCCCGCCGCGGCCATGTATATTGGCCAGTTCCCAAACGAGAAGGTCTTCCTCATCATGCGCTTTGTGGCCTTTGTCTCCGGATCGTTTGCCGCTGTACTGTTTCTCGCGACGGTGTGGGATCCAGACATCTTTGTGCACCTCGAGGTTACACCCCATAGAAGCGTGCTCTTTTATCTGAGTGTGTTTGGGTCCATCGTAGCCGTTGCAAGAGGCATGATCCCGGAGGAAAATCGCGTCTTTGACCCAGAATTGTTGATGACAGAGGTCATTTCATGCACGCATTACATGCCGGAAAGCTGGCGAGGGCAAATCCATAGCAAAAAGGTTAGTTCAACAGGGTCTTCTTAAGCAAGAAGCTCACCGCTTTCATAGGTGCATCAGGAGTTCGGAGAGCTATTCCAAATGAAGGTCCTCATTTTTGTGGAGGAGCTCATGTCCGTCGTCCTCACGCCGCTCATCCTTTGGTATTCCCTGCCGAATTGCGCACCTGCCATTATCGACTTCTTCCGCGAGTTTTCTGTACACGTCGACGGTCGAGGCTATGTGTGCAGTTTTGCAGAATTCAACTTTGAACGACATGGAAATGTGAAGTTCGGGGCGCCGGCTGCAACTAGTGGTGGAAAGGTGGATCGAAAGATGGTGTCGAACGAGGGGAAAATGGAGAAGAGTTTCTTGAATTTCAAAGCAGCAAACCCAGACTGGAACCCTTCCGACCCCTCTGGGTCTGCGTATCTCAATCGGATGGCGGAGTTCACCACGACGCATTTGCCTGGGAAACGGCGGTCGCTCGGGGAGAGCATAGTATTGCCATCGGAGCCGCTAGCGGACAGAGCACACGAGTACGACCGGGCGTTGAGGCAGAGTCAAATCTATGCGGCTGTGCGGAGGAAGGCAGCGGCGGGGAGCATGCTTGGCGCTTCGACCTTCGTCGGTGGTCACGGTCCTGGATCATCTTCGATTTTTGGGCCTGGGATGGCACAAACAGTGGCCCTCGGTGATTCACAAGTCAGTGTGCAAGCACCTCATCAACACCATCAACCACCGCCGCCTGAGGTTTCTGTTATCCCGGAGGATGACTTCAACGAGGACGGCGGTGTGGGCAGTGGGCTCGGTGGATCATATGTCGACGGCGCACGACGCGCGCGCGTGCAGGTAGAGGAGGAGAGAGACTGGGAAGATAACGGAGTGCTAGGTCTGTTGGCACAAATCTATGAACGGAGAGACGGGACGAGTCGGCGTGTGATCTAGCCACGCTAGTGTAGAGGTGTACTTGCTCACGATGTGTATATAAATATGGCATATGCCTTACTACAATACGGGGGAAAGGGAAAAAGGGTTGACCACGATGCGAACACGTGGACAGCGCCTGCCTTGCAAGTGGCCAAGGTAGTCGTCGTTCTTTGTTCGTATCCACCATGTCGACTGTGCGCGCCGAATTTCATGCGTCATTTTCTGATGTCTGCGACGAGGACAGTGACCTTGTTCTGCAGTCCAGTGACGGTTTGTGCATGTCCAATCGAACTGTTCCATCTCATGGGAAGAATGTAGGCACGTTGTACAGGGTCCCCGAATTCATCTTGCCGCCAACTGCTTTTGCGCCTTCGCCTGCGGTTATACCAGTGGACTCGCCTGACGAAATTCTTCTTCCTGCGCTCCTCCTTCTCAGCGGGCTTCCCGTTCCGCCCTTTCCAGGTCTCGATGTCTTCGCACGAATGGTGAAGCTGTTGCAATCCTGGCGCGCGCCACTCGGCACACTCAAGAGCTTCGCACAGTCACCGTTGTTCTTGGAGGAGCCGCTGGAGCTTTACACTTTGGCGTACAAATGTGGGTGGGCAGAGGCAGCGGCTCTTGCAGCGCGGAAAACACTCAAGCTCGACTTATACGACCCAGTCCATGCCAAAGTCTTGGAAAGTATGCCAACTGGGGCGCTAGTTCGGTTGTTCCAATTCCACAGAGCGCGGAGAGAGCTCTTCAAGAAGGAATTGGGGGATGGTTTCAATGAGTGCTGTGGACCTTGTGGGGCGCGCACGGTTGGGGGCGAGTGGAGGGCGTTGATGGCAAGGATGACGGCAGAAATTGAAAAGGGGAACGAGGAAAGCGTATGTTCGCTAGAGATGGAAGAGTGGTATGAATGTGAGTGTTGCTGGGGGTTGAAGTGCAAGGAGTGTGATGAATTTGTATACGATAGACTGGAGACGCTACAGAGAATCCGTATGGCAGCAAATGCATTGCCAGAAATTGAGCTCTAGAGTTCGTATAATCAGATGATTCCAGTCATGATGTTATGGCCCGTAATGGCTTACGACTAGGCTTTGAATTCTTTTCAAATGGCATAAAGGTATGCGACGGTCTTTATAATGACAGGGTGCCTTGGTAGCGAAAGGATAGCCGTGAGCAACAAGCCCGTGTTTAATCAACGCCGACACGATAGCAAAAACGCCAACTAAACATCACGGATATACATAAGACAATGGCAAAACTGATCGGTTAGGTAATCCTGCGTTGAGTTTGCCTGGTCTGCAGGACCAACCATTCTGCGAGCACAACAGACCTAGGACTGAGTGTTTCTTCTTCTTATCCTAGACTTGGTGGTCATAGTACATATCATTACAAATACATTTACAAACCAACCAAGTACATACTATGCGTTACTGGGTGTCATCACTACCATCTCCGCCGACCTCTTAGCCAGTCTAATCCTACTCCCGCGCGCAAGTCCGACAAATTCAAACACGACCTCCCGCATAGGCAGGCTTCGACATAGCCGCGAGCGTCTGACTGCTTGACGGGCCCGCATCACAAGAGGATACGGCACCATTCTACCTCCCCTGCGTGCTTTGTATCGTCGAAAGAACCCTTTGAGGCATGCAATGAACCACATAGAATGTAAGGGGAGGACCCCAGTCAACACCATTGCGGGGATAATGGAATCCGCCGCTGCGCGTCCGTCCTGAAGGTAGTACGATACACACAAGAAGACGTGAAAGAGGATGCGCGTTGCGAAGAAGGATACGGCGAACACAATGTTTGAGCGGTATTTGGCATGAAGAGACCCGATTCCGAGGGAAAATGTAGGTAGCTAGTGAGTGTGCGTGTTAATCGTTCAATGTATGTGGAGGAAGTGGGGTGCACAACGGACCTCCATCAAAGAGCAAAGAAGGAATATGTGGGACCATGTACGTCTGGTAGCAAGCTCCGTGATACAGAGATAGACCGAGTGATGAAACCATCCAGTTAATATGGTGATTTGCGAGCGATAATAGACGGAGCCTAACGTGAGGTCGCTTCAGCCAAGTCAGAAGCAATACCAAGATTATCTCGACAGAGAAACGCACCAGAGTAAGTAGGCTTGGAAAAACCTGAGCATAGTCGAAGCGAAGTCCTGGCGCACCCGTACACTGGAAACCCTGCCCCCAGCGACCGATAAATCATAGATAAAGGGAAGACTGGAAAGAGTCATGACCAAACTGCTGGCGACCGTCAGGATCCACGAGAGTTGTTTGGGCGTGTTGAACCTCTGCGCGCAGGCGTGGTATAGAATGGTCAATCCTACAAACGACGAAACAAAAGCTGTTTCCCCGCTGAGTGACATGGTCTTCACAGTGAGTGTGATCGTTAATTGATAATTCCACTCGCATATATAATAACATCAACGCTGTTGTGCACGTTCTTCGTGCGCGCGTGTTATAGAGTTTCCTGAAAAGGCATTCTCGAGAGGATCGCTCGAGAGTAGCTTTGAGGAGCCTGCATCTCATCGCACGTTCGTCTCCGCTGTGATAGACAACCGGATGATAGACAAAGCAATGACTATCCAGCACGGATCATTGGCCTGCACTTCAACACTGAAAATGGTGGAAAGAGGCTGAACCTGGCTGAAAGAGGGCACGAAAGACGGGTGACGAGACATCAAGGTGACGCCTGAGCGCACTGTGAGGGCGAAGCGCGGTCAATGCAGCCAAGCCACAGCCAACAAAGTTTACATTCTATGGCGTTGTAAGTGAACAATACAGTTTAATGACTATTACACATCGTACAGTTTGATTGATAGACAGATGCTAGTTGTGGATGCTGTCCACCTGGTACATCTTCAAACCGCTCACATCCGGCGCAACCTCGTCTTTCAGAATGCTGTCCACCTTGTACATCTTAAGATCATTCACCTTTTCACCCTGCGGTTCTGCCTTCTTCCCCTTGCCCTTCGGGGCCTTCTCTGCCTTTGGCTTGGGCTTGGGCTTGGGCTTCTCCTCGTCAGCCTTGCTCGCGATACCCGCCGCCCTTCCATCCGGAATCTTGATATACTGGCCTTCACCATCGTAGATGTAATAACCCTTCCGCTCGAATTGCATGTAGTCGCCCTTCTTCAGGTCCTGAACGTTCGCGTCCGCCAGTGCGTCCTCCTTGAACTCGGTGACAGGTGTTGCGAAATCCTTGACATCGTCATCCTCCTCAAGCTTTTTCTTGGTAATTAGGTAGTCGTAGTCGAGGAGAGTCACAGGAATAAGGTCGCCCTCCTGCGCAAGCCAAGTGATCTTCTTCTTCGTCTTCTTGAAGTCGCCGTCGAGATGCAGATCCATGCTGATTGCAGTGACCTTGCCGGACTCATCAACAGTCTTTGAGCGAACAAAGGCATTACCCCAGTCCATGAGAGTGACCTGAAACGAGTGAATGAGTGGCAGAATGATGAATAGCGCCATGTAGGCACCTCTTCCTGGTCGTCAAATGATTTGGCATCTTCTTGGTCCACCCAGATATTCGATGAGTAGACTGTCTTTTTCTCGCCGACATCAGGATTCTTCTTGTGCTTTGGTAGGGTCTTCGTCTCTGCTCCTGAAGGTCCTCCACTGATGGTCACGGGAACCCTTGGATTTTGTTAGTATAGGAATGTTCGAAATCGGAGGTCCCAAGCGTACTTGTCGGCATTCGTTATGGCCCAGTGGCGAGGTGCAATTGGATCGATGACCTTCTTGTTCAATGCCCAAATCGAGTCCCATTCGAGGGACACAATGGCTTGCGAAGGCCCTTGCAATAACATAAATTGGCGAAGTGCATCGACAGTCATTCCGCGGCGACGAATGCCGCGCACAGTCGGGAAGCGAGGGTCGTCCCAGCCGCGAACTGCGCCAGAGTTGACAAATTGGTGAAGCTTGCGCTTGGACAAGAGGGTATAGATGAAGTTCAAGCGGCTGAAGTCCCAGATGCGAACTTTGCGCAACCCAACGGCGTCAGTCATCCACCAGTACTGTGGGTTGCGATCGCGGTACTCGTTCGTGCGGAGGGCATGGGTGACTCCTTCGATAGAGTCGACGATGGGACAAGCGAAGTCGTACGTAGGGTAAACCTTCCATTTGTCACTACACAAGTGTCAAAACCGCGTCGGACACAGTGTGAAAGAGCATACCCAGTGCGATGGTGAGGAAGAAGGTTGCAGCGATAGATAACAGGGTCACGGAGGGCTTTGTTTGGATCGTCCACAGACAGCTTGGCGCGCAAACACCAGCGCACGCCTTCCTCACTACCTTTGAACATCTCGTCGAAGTGCTTAAGATTGTCCTCGACAGAATCCTCGCGGTGTCGAGAAGCAATTCCGTCCCATCGTTCCTTGCGCATCTGCTCTTGGAGAGTGTCGTCGGCATATGCTTTGCCATCCTTGATGGCTTTAATAGCATATTGATGCAACTGTTCGAAGTAGTCCGAAGTGTGCGTGATGACATCTGCCTTGACGTCGAGTAGGTGAAGATCCTCTAGAATGGTATCCTCGAATTCGGTCTAGGAGGCACGGTGAGGTCAAGCCTCCGCTTATAAGACACAAGACGTACAGTCTCCTTCGAAGGGTTGGTATCGTCGAAACGAATGATGAGTTTTCCCTCGTACATCTTTGCGAAATACTGGTTGAGCATAGCGGCCTTAGCATGACCGATGTGCAAATAGCCGCTGGGCTCTGGTGGGAAGCGCGTTACGACCTTGCCCATCTCGGCGCCCTCAAGCCCGAGAGAAAACCCTGCAGCCACTTTGGTCGAACGGGCCTTGCTTGCTTTTGCGGATGCAAGCGCCGCAGCGACGGCTTGCGCGAATTCGAGAGACTCGATGTGAGAATACCAGCGGCTGAGATGAAGATTGCGGTTGTTCTTGAGAAGGCCAAGGATCTTGACGTTCCCTATGGGACTTAGTCAATTAGGAAAACCGTCAAGAAAGGTAGCGCACCTTTCACGGCACCCCACACTGCGATGTCGGCTGCGGTGAGTTGATGGCTAACGAGGTATGTGCGCCATGCCAGCCGGTCGTCGAGTGAGTCAAGTGCGGCGGTGATTTGTGGGACAGCGACAGTTTCGGAGAGCTCTTTTGCTACTGAGAATAAGGAAGCGGTCTCCAAGCTGTCGCCTTCGGGCACAAGCGCTTTGACAATTTCGAGACCATCGGTGATGGTGGATCCGTTGAGCTCAAGGACAGGACTCGACACGTTTTCGTCAAAAACAAGTTCGGCCTTCTCTGAGAGCGTCGCCGCGGCCGCGATAGCGTATGGAAAGGGTGATGTTTTCGCAGAAAGTTTGAGAGCCATGATGGCGGGAGAGTAAATCGGGGCCAATAGTTGATTGCAGAGATTGTAAGGCAACGTAAAGAATGTGACTCAATTCTAATTTGACTCCAATATGCGTAGCGCCACTGTTTCTTCCACATACCACCACCACCACCACCACCATTAACACCCCCACCTCTGTGCACCATGCCGATGCTGTGCGTTTTGCTTTTGCTCTACAACACAAGACTGACATTCCTATAGGTCAGAGCCGTCGCAAAAGTACCAACGCTACACCCCTTTGAATTTGCCTAATCGCCAATGGCCGTCCAAAACATTTACTGCTGCACCACGATGGCTGTCGACAGACCTACGCGATGGCAATCAAGCATTGGCGAATCCTATGACCATCGAGCAAAAGACTACTTTCTTCCGTCTCTTGGTACAATGTGGGGTCAAGGAAATAGAAGTCGCGTATCCCGCTGCCAGTGACACAGACTTTGGCTTCGTTCGCTCCCTCATCGAGAATAATGAGATCCCGGACGATGTCTGGATCCAGGTGCGAGACGGTTGACTGCTTCCCGTATAACCTGCTCACATTCACTTTGTAGGTCTTGACGCCTGCACGCGAAGATCTCATTAAACGTACAATCGACTCCGTCGCTGGGGCCAAGCATGCTATTCTGCACATGTACAATGCGACATCCCCCACTTTCCGCAACGTTGTATTCCGCAACTCACAAGAAAAGACGATCGAACTCGCCGTCTCACACACGCAGATCGTCCGCCGTCTGACCGAGGAATGCACCGCACGAACTGGTACCCAATTCCGCTACGAGTACAGTCCAGAGACATTCACGCAGACCGAACCTGACTTTGCCATCGCGGTTTGCGAAGCTGTCAAGAAGGCCTGGGGCAAGGCTGGACCCGCATTCGACGAGAGGATTATCTTCAACCTTCCATCCACCGTGGAGATTGGTCCTCCCAACCACTACGCAGATCAGGTAGGCTTCATATGGACCAGATACATTTGGGCTCATACCTGTGGTCCAGATTGAGAATTTTTGCAACCAAATCAGCGAACGTGACCATATTTTTGTTTCGTTGCACCCTCATAATGACCGAGGTATGCTCCCAAAAATTTACAGCGGCTGGATCTGACTCGTCCTGTGTATAGGAACGGGTATTGCTTCGGCCGAACTGGGAATTCTAGGTGGCGGCGACCGTGTAGAAGGTTGCTTCTTCGGAAATGGAGAGCGCACGGGCAATGTCGACCTCGTAAACCTCGCCCTCAATCTATACTCGCAGGGCATTCCTCCGAACCTCGACTTCAGTGACCTTCAAACGGTCATCGACACTGTGACGAAATGCAACGACCTGCCTGTTCATCCGCGTCACCCTTATGCTGGTGAACTCGTGTTCACCGCTTTCTCTGGCTCCCACCAGGATGCCATCAAGAAGGGCTTCGAGGCTCAAAGAATTCGGCACGCAGATGCAGCCTCCAAGGGTCAGCCCCAGTACTGGGACATTCCATACCTTCCTGTCGACCCGGCCGACCTTGGACTCAACTACGAGGCCGTCATTCGTGTTAACTCACAGTCCGGAAAGGGCGGCATCGCATATCTCATTAAGCAGCACCTTGGCCTGGACTTGCCGCGCAAGATGCAGGTTGCATTCTACCAGGTTATTCAACAGATTTCTGACCGCGAAGCCCGCGAGATGATGGTGGACGATATCACGACCGCTTTCCGCACGCATTACCACTTCGGCGGACCAGCCTACAAGGGCCGTCTGTCCCTGCGTAACTTCCGTATCTCTACGGAGCCCAGCGCCGACCCTAATTCGGGCGATGAAGCCGACGAGAGGAGGCGGTTTGACGGGACTGTCAAAGTCGACGACGCATTGCGCGTTGTTCGTGGTGACGGAAATGGCCCTCTGTCTGCTCTGCTGGATGCCTTGCGTACACACCTGCAGATCGACCTTTCCATTCGCGAGTACTCCGAACACACTGTCGACAGTGATGCTGGCCAGAACGCGCGCGCGGCTTCTTACATTGAACTCGTGCCATCGGATGACCGCAAGTCATCTCAGAGCTGGTGGGGTGTTGGCGTCGACTCCGACATTGCAGGATCCGGGCTGCGCGCGGTGTTGAGCGCAGTAAACAGCGCAATCGGTGATCGTGCTCTGCCTGAGCTGAAGCTGACTGTTGGCTTCAATGCCAAGTCCGGTCAGGCGGACGTTGCCAGTGTCATTGTCAACACGCTCGGACTCGAACTTCCTCGTCGCTTCCAGGCCTCCTTCTTTGAGAACGTTCAGCGCGCGGCGCGCGATGCAGGCGGTGACATATCTGTCGGAGCTCTGTCGGAGCTCTTCCAGTCATCGTACAACTATAACACAGGAAAGCCTTCGAAAGACTTCGAGATGACTTCCTGGCAGTTGGATCACGTTGATGCGACGAAGCGTGTGCTCAAGGGAGAGTTCATTTTGTTCGGGCAAACAAAGAAGGTCGTTGGAGAGGGTAACGGGCCCTTGTCATCGACATTGAGCGCAATCAGTGCGTTTATCGAGGGTGCACTGAGCATTCGGGAATACTCTGAACATTCCATCGGCGAAGGTTCAGAGGTAATGGCAGCGTCATATGTCGAGTTGTTGTATGAATTGGATGGAGAGAAAAGGCGTACATCATGGGGCGTGGCTACAGATGTGGATATAACCGCCTCTGGCATCAGAGCTGTGCTGAGTGCGGCTGGGAGGCTGGAGTTGGTGCCCAAAAAGGAGAATTAGTCACTCCAAAATGTATTCTACCTCACTGCCACTATCTAAATGCATTCTTCGAAGTGTTTTGCTTTGCACCACGAATTTAAAGAGTGAACATAGCAAAAAGTCCATCGTGAATATGTCGTTGGGTCTCATCTTTCCGAGGCCAAGGCGCTATAGTGTAGTGGTCATCACACGGGATTTTGAAGGACTTGAATCTTCCCGAAACCCAGGTTCGAACCCTGGTAGTGCCTATACTTTTCCTTTTTGGGAGTCAGACAATGGCGATCACGTGAAGTCAGCACTTACATGCAAGTTGCAAGACCTGGGTTCCTGGGAAATGATAAACTCGTAAAGTGCCGCTGCGACGGCAGGAACCTTGCTTGTGTTCATTTGAAATGAGTTGTATTGTACATATTTTGACAGTTTTACTTAAACAACTGGAGGCGAAATCATGAAGCATGAATGCATGATAGCTCAAGAAAGGTTGAACATTCATTTATAACTGTTAAGTGTACCCCACCCGCCCCCCTTCGGGGGGCGTGTGTATAGTACTCACTGCCAACTGGTAGTAGAAGTGCAAGCCTGTCTACACATAGTATACAACTTCAAGCTCTTTACTCTGTCTTTACTCCAGACGTTGGATATTTAGCAATCAGATGTTGTGATCTATTTGCGATATGACTGACCCGGGTAGGAATATCGGGGTTGGAATGACCTTGACAAGCAAGGAGATTCTATTGCGCCAAAGAAATCTCGATGGGGCCGCTGCGGCCTTCACATGGATCCCGATTTTATAGCCGCTCGACTACGCCGCAGTACAAGGCGCTATAGTGTAGTGGTCATCACACGGGATTTTGAAGCCTCTCAACATTCCCGTGACCCAGGTTCGAACCCTGGTAGTGCCTTTTTACTTTGATTTCACGATTTTGTCCCAAGGGCCAACTTTCCCGGCTCTACTCGGCTGCTCGGCACTCATGAGGCCTGTCCCATAATATATATCAATCAGTACAGTCGTCGGTAAAGCACCGCACTGCGATGGGCTGGTACTTAAGACTGGCGGTGACGTTTGCTACCCAATTATTTAAATAATGGGTCGACTACAAATATTCAAGATGGCGGCAGGGAATCGCCCACAATTATTCTGTATCTCTGTAGATTAGCGTACAATTCTCAGCTCATACACATATACAACCTGTATACAACCCGTGTGTGAACCAGGCTAGCTAGCAGTACCTTATGCGTGAGACCAAAACGTACGTTGCGTTACCCACACTATGTAATGATACAGTTCGCCAGTGACAATCCTCATAATTTGATACTGGGATTTGACTTTTCACACTGCGTATGTCCGGTGTTTGTGTGCTTTTCATTTTTTCAGACACTAGTACAACAACATATGTAATAGACATGAAGCACTGGCATGGGAGCCTGGCACGATAGTCAGCATGGAGAAATGGCAGAGGAGAAGAGGGAATTAGGGAGTTCAGACAAGTATATAATGATTCCGGATACGACTTTTCCTCAGAGGCGTGCCTCAGTAGAGGGAGTCTTGTGTCATCCTGGCACTTGCACGAAGGAAAGGACACTCACGATTTACCGGTTCTTGAAGTAGTCGAGAATGACGTGCAGACCCTCACTGTCAATGCCGTAGTCCTTGACGACAACGCAGGAGCAGCCAACGACCTTGCGGGGGTTGCCCTCACGGTCAATCTTGCATAGACCGGCCCAGGTGCCGAGGACCTTGGCGTCACCGACCTTGATGAGGTTGATCTTGTGCTCAGCGCAGAGGGCCTCGATGAGCTTGATGTATTCAGCCTCAGTGCAAGTCTCAACGAGAACACAGAGGTGAGCCTGGCGCTTATCCAGAGCCTTGGCGCACTCGCGGAGACCGCGAGCGAGGCCGTCGTGAACGAGAGCATTCTTCAGGACTTGCTACACTTTGCTTAGTAGACATAAGCCCTATCGCGTCTAAAAACGCACCTGCAGAGCCTCCTCAACGGAAAGCTTGCCCTTGGGAGCCTCAGTGGTGGTCTCCTCGACGGCAGCGTCAACGGGAATGTCATCTCCAGCGTCGGACATCCTGCACGGATCGTTAGACGCGTAATCGCGAGCGCTTTCTGTGGGCACACTTTTACTATATGAACTGTGTGGGGGTTGGCACAAAATTTGTGGATGTCGTCTTCCGCTCTCGTAGATGTAAAGATTACCGGCCGGCAATATTGCGCAAAAGATCTTGCCCGTGGGAAACTGTGTACCCTAAAATGGAAAACTGTACAGTTTATCACATTGTCATTACCGACGCCGTGAATCGGCAAATGCCGCCGCAAGGAAATTCGATTTATCAGTGTTCAGCCAATACCAGGCCAGTACCGATGGGCAAGCAAGAGTGCATGTCCTCATGGCGTAGTCCTCCATTTCATCGCGCTCTGTTTTATTTTCCATCTACTTTCTCTCTTCTGTACGGGTTCCTGTCGGCGTACTTGGCTTGGCTGCAGCCGATGTTGATGGTGTGGGCCCTGGCGCCACAAGTCCAGCAACCGTGTGCATCTGTCCAGCCTGTATCAATATTCGCAGACAACATTCATTTGGGCTGTGAATAGTGAGGTAACCATCCCCGGGAAGCAAGCTTATGCGTGATATCTATGCAAGGCGAAAGTCAAGTGCAAGCAACAAGCGCCGGGCGCCCCAGCTGAAGTTGAAACACGCAGCTGCCACACACGCATGCAGTGATCCCTTCTCTTTCCATTCCCGTTTCCTTATCTAAGAGCGCCAGAGTACTTATCATCCTCTTTCCACAAGTCCTCCAGGCTCTGAGATTCGGATGGACTAAGCCTAATGTGAAACTACGATCTAATTCAAGGCCTTATCACAGAGATGGCCGGTCCTGGAGCAACCATATAAAGTCACGCGTCGCACAAACGCTGGTGTCTTTCCTTTCCTCTTTCCCCTTGTGATGGAGTCCATCCGTGATGTGAGGCTATCCGACAACGCTGCTGATCCCAAATTCGCCTTTGGTATCAGAGTGGGCATCCTCTTCATTACAGAAGCTGCTTCACTCTCAGCCATTTCAGTCGCTGGCTTATTGCTTTACATACTCGTACGCTGCTCCTTATCCCGTGCCCCGCGATGAATTACTAATGCCCAACTGCTACAGTATTCCACGATTGCCATTCGCAAAGGCGCCGCTCGTTCATGGAAATATTCGACTCATATTCACTACTACTTTGTGAGCCTGTTAGTAGCTGACTTGATTCAGGCTACAGGTATGCACACAAAGCTCCATTGAGGTGAAACTAACGCGAAAGGCGTAGGCGGCGTGCTAGATGCTAAGTGGGTTGCTGAAGGGGTACGCGTCTTTTAAGTTGTAGGGCTACTTCCAAGCTGACCATGGTGCCAAAAGATGGTCACCGAAGGTCCTTTCTGCACTGCACAAGGTGAGTCTGTTCACCATCGCCCTCGTTGCAGGAGGCTCACTGTCTTTCCAGGCGTTTTAAAGCAAATCGGAGATGTAGGAGTAGCTCTTTCGTGAGTGTGTGATTGTATTTCCAACGTACTTATCGCTGGAACCACCGCTCTTAGGACAATGGTAAGCCCGCCGGTAGTAGCCTCACATCCTTTCTCATGCTTCCCTGTACAGGCTATAGCTGTCAACACCTTCATTGTCCTCGTCTTCCAATGGCAATCGCCGACAAAGGTCGCTGCTGTGGTCGTCGGACTCATTTGGCTATTCATCACGCTCATTGTTGCGATTACGTTTGCCAAGCACCGGAATCAGAATTACTTTGGGAACACACAATACTGTGAGTGGATCCGCCATAAATGTTCATTGTCGGATGGTCTAAACGTCGCTGGAAGGGTGCTGGATATCTGCAGAGTTTGGAGCCGAGCGGATAGGCCTCGAATACGCTTGGTTGTGGACAGCCGCTATCGTCAACATCATCTGCTACATCTTCATCGCATTGATCGTGCAAGGTGGGCCGTTGATCAAGTGATATCTTGAATTGTGTGACCAATTGCTGAGCAGGTGTCCTCGTCGTCGACAAGGGCAGGTTACGACGGCGCGGGTCGCGAGACCCGCGCGCATCTACGACAACATCGACGTATAGGAAGAGGCATTCAGCAGTGATGGCAATGCAAATGCTCTTGTGAGTCTCCGGGCCTTGGTTGTTACAATTCGTCACCGACAGTTGCATAGCTATCCCGCTGTCTACATAGTCACCGTCACACCTATAAGCATTACGCGTTGGATCGACTTCAGCTCTGCGGCGGACCTGCCGTTTGCGGCGACATGCTTCTCAGGAATCTGCTTCAACCTTTCCGGATTCCTGAACGTCCTGCTCTTCACCCTCACAAGACCCGGGCTTGTCCCTAATCGTGTCAATCGCCGCTCGGTCGAAAACCCACATATCCCTATATCTATCACGTCTACAACACATTCTGTCCGCGATAGCGTTAGCCCGCACTCGCTGCAGTCTCCGCCACGCGCATACCAAAACGAGCTCGAGGACTGGAAGGACCCTGCACCCTCTAGCCCAGGGATCCTACTTCGAACGAATGAAGCAGACAAAGAGTTGCATAGGGAGCTGTATACTATGCGTGCCGGAACGCAATCCAATCGATTCTACGGTGTGTAATAAATTACTGTCAAACCCTCATTGTTCCTTGTTGTAAACTGTGCTTATAGTAGTATGTACGCTTTCTTGCTCTCTTCATGACAATTCATCTCAGATATCCACGATAAATGTGCGAACGAAATGATCCGCATCAGAGCAGCCAAGCAACAATCTTCTAGTCGTTGATCGGTGATTAAGTCACGTTACCGTAACGCGCGCGGCGCAGTACCCACCGACTTGGCACCGAGAACCTACATAATCGAGCTGCAGGGTCACCCATAAGTGAACTATCCTGAGCGATGTTTGAAGAATCGATCCTTGGCAACCCTCTTTCTTCCTTGTGCACGCACACCGACAGCCACATTCTTTTGGCCCCGAAGCGCTCCGCCCGTCCAGTGCGCCAACTCGATGCTTCTTCCATCTGCAGTCCTTTTCGCTACGTTCCTACTTGCGTCTGCACATCAAAGTCACCACCGCCAACTATCTCGACATGCTAGCCGTGGTTGGGACGCCCTTGCAAGTGGTCATGATACTTTTGTAACCCAAATGCAAGTCGACCATCCCGGACTTTTGCAGGATCTCGCTCTCAATGGACAACGTGAGCGTTGTTCCGTCTCTGCAGTCGACGATGTAAAACCTAGCTTCCCCAGATCCCAACTTTACAATCCTTACATGCTCGGATAGCAGGTGCGAAAGATTGTCATTTGTCACCTTCGGGTACTGCTACTAATTGGCGTCGGTGTGCAGGGTCGCTCCCGAGACGGTTTTTGGCGCGCTCCCTGGGACAATGTTCACGGCACGTAGCATAGCAAACGTGTACACAGACGAGGACTTTGATGCGTAAGACATCTCGAAAACTGCGTGTCCTTATAAGTAGATTCTGATGCCAATATAGGCAAACCATCATGTACTTCGGAATGGGGCACCTGCATGCGACGAACATCGTGGTTATGGGGCATTACGGTTGTGCAGGCATTGCTGCTGCCATCGATCCTCAACCTGAGGAACCCATGGACTGGACTTCGCGCGCAGTGGAGAAATGGGTTGCGCCCATCCGGGACCTCTACATGACGAGTACTCGGTGCGTCCATATACGTTTGCCTCCTGCAAGACTCAATGAGCCCGATCAAGGCCTGAAATTGCAACGTTCCGGGATGCCAACGGGACAGGCAGAGCCCTAGGAATCGCTGACCGTACGTTCTCCTTCCTGTTTGGGAACAATGACTGGCTGACAGTCCCGGGTAGCTGTTTGGCGGGCGTTGGCTGAGGAAAACGTCAGACTTAGCGTGAACAACATAGCGAAAAGTGATCTCCTCAACGAGGTGGCTCAGATTCCCGCAGCTGGCAATGACCGTATCCTCACTCTTTTGATAGATTTGGTCTAACCCATCCATTGCGCCGCTTTACATCTATGGATTTGTATACGATGTCATGGATGGCTCTGTCGTTGATCTCGGAGCATCGAGAGGCCCGCCTGGACGTACCGCACCTCCTTCACCTTTCCCAACACTGCTATAAAGATGCAGGCGCTCGCTACATACATGTCCTTGGAATAACCCTAATGGCAAGTGCACTTATTGCACTTGTTGCCGTTATGATCCATAATTGCAATGCTACAATGCCTATACCTGATTACATTTCAATGAGCTAGGCTACGGCTTGACCAGCTGGTTCGACGCTATTATCCTCTTTGATCATTCCTACAGGCGAGCCAGAGAGTTTTGATTTGAGCAATTCATACTTCCGCCTCTGTTTAGGGCTGACGCTGGGCCCAACCTTCTCCAACGCGTTCGCGAAATCATCGGCGCCAACGAAGACCTTTGGGCTGTTCTCTACATCCTGGTCTTCCATAGCATCCAGAGTGCCCAACGTCCGCCGCAGAGCTGTGACACCTGCTTCACGGACGAGGGCTGCCAAATCTGCACCGCTGAATGAATCACATCGACTCCGCGCAACGGCTTCGACCTCCTCCAGCGTGCATCCCAGCGGAACTTTTCGTACCATTGTGCGTACAATTTCTGCACGCTCGTCCTCTGTGGGTAAGTCCACATAGAGTAACTTGTCCAGCCTCCCTGGGCGAACCATCGCCGGGTCAATCATATCTGGTCGATTGGTCGCAGCGATAACATATACGCTCTTTCGGGATTCCAAGCCATCAAGCTCTGTCAGAAGAGTATTGACTACGCGCGCCGATGACTCTGACTGCCTGTATGTCAGCTTGTGTATCGAGAGAAGATGGAAGACAAGCGCACCAAATTATCGTCTCTCCGAGGAACCAATGCATCCAGTTCATCGAAGAAGATTACACACGGGGAGGAGGCCCGAGCGCGTGTAAAGACCTGTCTTACAGCACGCTCACTCTCTCCAACGTACTAACGCAAAAAGTGTAAGTCGCATGCTCATTATGAATGAAGGTGGTAGACGCACCTTATTGAGAAGTTCGGGGCCTTTGACGCTGATGAAGTTTGCCCGTGATTCATTGGCGACAGCCTTCGCCAGCAGAGTTTTTCCACAACCAGGTGGTCCCCAGAGGAGGACGCCGCATGCAGCTTCAATGCCTACAGCGCTGAATAACTCTGGTCGCTTGATGGGCTGCACAATGGCCATATGTAGCTCATTCCTAGTCCGATGGAGAGCTCCGATATCTGACCATGACACATCTGGGACGGTGGCAAAGCCCTCGCGCTTGGAAGAAGGTTGAACTTGCGTCAGGGCCACTGCAAAATCCGCAGAGGTTATGCAGAGAGGTGCAAGTTGTGTACTGGTCAGCGGCTCCGGGTGGGCGTTGAGAAAGTGGGCGATAGAATGGATGGACGTCGTGGGAAATGACAAGGATGTGGCTGAGGGAATGGATTGAGGAGTTGCTTGAGCTAGATTTTGCGTTTGCTGGGCGTCATCGACTTGCATAGCAGATTCGACCGGGGCGGGAAGTTGCAACATGCCATTCGACAACTGTTGGAATATTCGCTTCACAGCGGTAATGCCTGCTGTCGCGGTGAGAGACGATAGATCAGCACCGACGTATCCTGGAGTTTGCTTCGCCAACGAAGTATAGTTGAAATCGCCTTCAAGCCGCAGCTTAGAACACAGTACGCGTAAAATTCTGCATACGCGGTCAGGTGCTTCATGTGCACTCGGATCGATACACACCTCTCGCGTCCCTCATCATCTGGCACACCCATACTGACTTCATGGTCGAATCGACCTGCTCTTCGCAAAGCGGCATCCAGGGAGTCTGGCCTGTTGGTCGCGCCAATAACTATCACTGGCTTGTAGTCGTTCTTTTCCCAAGACATGTCTGGAATGGATTAGATAGTATTGCATGATAGATGGGACAACATACCATCCATGCATGTCAGAAACTGTGCGACGATACGACGCTCCATCTCCCTCTGAGCGCTCTCTCGTTTGGGTGTGATAGCATCAATTTCGTCTATGAAGAGGATGCAAGGTGCAACGCGCTGGGAGAGGATGAGCAGGCGAGCGAGCAATGCACCATATACGCACTTTAGCTTCCTCGAATGCATCCCGTAGTGCCTTCTCAGATTCTCCAGACATACCAGACACTATTGATGGTGCTGAAATGTTGATGAATGGTAGTCCCAGCTCTCCGGCCATCGCGTTCGCAAGTAGGGTCTTTCCGCAACCTGGAGGCCCATGTAGCAGAACGCCGCGGGGAGGTGCAACTCCGGTGTGGAGGTACACTTCCGGATGACACAGCGGCATGGCCACAATCTCCAGCATTTTTTCCACACATTCTTCAACACCTCCGAGGTCCGACAACCGCGCCGTTGAAGGGGGATAGTCCTTTTGTGATGCGATTTTAGGTTTCTTCGCACCCTCTTCACGGGTTGATCGCGATTTCCGCTTCACAGACGACGGAGGAGGTTCGGAAGGTTCTGTAACTGTTTGTGGGGTCGTTATGGGGGTTTGCTCAACGGTGGGAGGTTCTGTCGGCGCTGGTGCATCCTGCGGTACATTGTTGAGGTTGACCTTGGATTTGCGGTGATTTGACCATAATCCTTGCATGGACTTGTTGAGGACGTTCGAATGCTAGGTATTCGTTCACGAAAAAGTTGAGATAGACTTTGAATACGGCGCACCGACGTCTCCATCGTGCACGCAAAAATTCAAGAGTGCCATTGATGCATTTTTGATCTGCGAGCATGGGTGCCGGCGGCATCGGACATAATACAGAGACTGAGAAATTGGACTGAACTTCCGCCTTCCACCAGCGCGCCGTCAACGCGTCATCGTCCCCGCCATTCGCGTCCCCAGCAATAATCTTCCACTATGCTCTGGAGTTCTGCCCGCACTTTTTCTACCGCTGCACGCGCCATCCCCGCCTCTGCGCGCACCGTCACAACCCAGGCTCCGGCATCCTCTGAGCCGCTGACGCACTACAAGATCACCCTCCGCCGCTCTGGAATTTCCTTGGGAGAGAAAGTGCAGGGCACTCTGAAATCACTCAGCCTGCACCGAAGGAACAAGACCGTGTATTTCCCGCACTCATCCGTTACGGCCGGCATGATTCTAAAGGTCAAGGAATTGCTCGATGTAGAGAACGTACCGGCGTCGGAGGTGAAGACACAGGAGGAACAGAGGAAGCTGCGCAAGCCGCCCAGGGGATACACCGTCGTGGCCTCCCGACAACAGTAGATTTACATCGTGCGTCCCACTCGTTTCCACTTGGCCGGCAGCCAGTTGATTTTTTGCATGCAGCGGGTTGAGCTCATATATTGTGTGACAATGCTAGCCGCTACCATTTGTGTGGACCTCTGTATGCCCGAGTAAGATTTGCGATTGCCACACGGTGCGAAATATAGCACTATTTCTCCGTTGGGCCATGTATTCCCTTTCATTCCGACTGTACAGAGAAGAGGAGTCGAAGTTAATGAATCTCTCCAGTTAGCTTTGTTCGGAGGTCTGTAACCAACTGCCTATCCTGAACCACGCGCGTCTGACTCCCGCCGCTGCTGATATTTACGACTTTCAACGGACGGCTGAACTTTACCTTGACCTGGGTTAGCGCTATATAGCTCTGGGTCACAGCCAATCCGTTCGAACTGGTCCCCATCCGTCTTTCACCATGGCGCACGTACCCGTTGGCCCAGCAGCGTCGGCCCAACACATCCCCATCCCCGAAACGCCTCGTTCGATTCTTCGATGGCCTCGGACGCCTGGGACGCCAGCAACGCCGTTTTCAACATTCCATTCGCCTATGCTCAACTCACCGCGGCCTGGAGACGAACCTGTTGGCGAAGGCCCTGTGCGCGAATACGACTTCGTCGAACAGGAAGGTGGTTTGGAGCGCGCAACCTCTGGTGCCAGTGATATCGCGCGCGCGTTGAACCCCATAGACGCTGCTCCAGCTGCTGCGCCTTTTTCACTCGGCTTTTTCGACCCATCACTTAAGCAAGCGAGGATAACATACGCCAAAATCGTATTGCTCGGCGGATTCCTCTGTTCGTTGGTCGTATATTGTATCTTGTCCATCTATTGGGGTGCACTATGGAAGGTGCCCGACCACAAGTTGGACGGCTGGCTCATTGTGCGTGTAGAGACTGCTGGCGCACCGCAAACTCATTCTAATTAGGACTTCGATGGCTCGTTCCTCGGGCAAGAGGTCATTGGCGCATTCGCAAACGACACTGGAAAGAGCGCTAAAGTGAAATGGCATATCATCGATCCAGCCTCTGTGGGATACGACCCAGCTTGGGTCGCTCATCAGATTGTGGAGGAAGAGGCATGGCTAGCAGTCGTCGGTACGCAGCGTCCAAATTACTTCGCGGCCATTCTAACAGGTTTTTTGCAGTCCAAGCAGGCGCCAGTGCTAATCTGACAAGCGCAGTTCAGAACCGCGACGCTTCGTACGACAGTACCAACGCGGTCAGTGTCTACGTGGCTGAAGCTCGCCAGGAAAATGCGATGTAAGTACACTTATAGGAAGTTCAACTACATCCTAACGAAAATCAACAGCCGCATCATCGTCCATCCTTACTTCCAAGACTTCCTTGACAAACTCTCAGTGGATTATGCGCGCCGCTTCGCCAACAATCTCGCTTCCACAAATGAAGACACTGTCGCCGACCTCCTGGCTACAGCGCCCCAGGTCGTTACCAAGCCACTAGGTTGGCAGTTTGTCAACCTGGTACCATTCGATATCCCTGTGTATGTCTCCGCTTATTGCTTTGATGGAGGCTCACCATGAAACAGCGTCACTGCGATTGATTTCGTCGGTCTCATCTATACCATCGTTCTGTGCTTCTTCATTGTGGTAAGTGTAGCCTCCTTGAATGCTTGCCGGTCTGTAGCTGATGGGGTAATTAGCTCATTGGCGCTGGCGCCCGTCTTATGTCTGGTATTGAAGCGAAGTTGACTACCGCCGCGCTCGTCAAAATGCGTTTGGCCTCCCTGTTCATTGGATACTTCTTCATCTCTCTCTTTTACTCTCTACTCAGTCGAGCCTTCGAGGCCGAGTTTGACCGCAAGTAAGTCTTACTACTTCCTGTCTCCGCGCGTATAGCTAACCTGTTATTATAGGTTCGGCTCGAGTGGCTTCGTGATTTTCTGGTGTCTGAATTTCTGTGGAATGCTGGCCCTTGGACTAGCGATGGAGTCAATGTACACTATCCTCACGCATCGCTTCATGCCATACTTCCTCTTCTTGTGGATCATAAGTGAGTCTTCCAGCGATAGGTATTGCTGTAGGATGCTAACGCCTTTGTCCAGCAAACGTTTCAGTGAGCTATATGCCTATCCAGGTGCTGCCGCACATCTACCGCTACGGATACGCCTGGCCGCTATACAACATTGGGCGTGCAGTGAGGACCATCATATTTGGGACCAAGAATCAACGTACGTCTTGCGTCCTCCTACCCTGCTTCATGCGCTGTTCTGTTCACATTCCCTGCGGGGTATGCTTCCAATGTCCTTGGTCGACTGTGCTTTCGCTGAATAGCCATTCATTTCTCCACTCCCCTTGTTCCACTACCGCTCTGCGATCGATACTGACCCCTTGGACAGTTGGCCTCAACTTTGGTGTCCTCATCGCCTGGATGACGGTGTCGATTATCACCCTCCCGCTCTTCCAATGGTTCATGCGACGCGGTGCGATCAAGCAGGCGCAAGCTGAGGCGCTCGCGGCGGCGCAACAACAAGAGCACGACGAGACTGCAACGGCAGTGGCCACACCCAATGCTGAAAAGAAGACATCCCTCCCGGACGTGAAGACGTCTCACTCGGCTGAGGCGTCGCCGTCCTTGGTGGGTGAGAAGTCCGCAGCGGAGGAGGCGCGAACTTCAGGAGCGGCGGATTCCGGTACCTCTTCGAGATGATATCCTTTTCGAGTGTGCAAGGACTACTTATGATTGGTGGAGCAAAGCTACCTGTAGATATCGCATAATAAAGTAACTTACAATGATTCTTTTCTTCTCGATGCCGTGCAATGTGTGATGATTCGGTCTATGCCCGTGGGCGTTTTTCAATGCAGTGGGAGTGTGAAGACAAACATGTAAGTAGTGTAAGTGGTATGTATGCAAGTTTCGATGCTAGTGGAGGATGTCCAACTACGACCCAAGGATATAAAAGTACGTGTAAGATGTGCGTGCGTTATCAACATGCTATAAGCCCCCTTTTGTGAAGCGTCGGCAAGGCGTCGCGTAGAGCTGCCTCCCGGAGATCGGAGTGGATGGTCCCAAAGTCGGTGTGAACCTCCTTCAAGCTTGCACCGACTGCTCCTTGGGTCAACGCTTTGTCTAGCGCATGCCAGTGCATCTTGTGCGTCGGAGACAGAGAGCACGGGTCTGGTCTTGGGAATGTCAAGGTCAACTTCTCCATAACGCTTTCCTTTGTTTGCTCCAATATATCGGCCCACCATCGTGCCACGACCGAAGCCGATGTCCAACTCTGCGAATGTACACAGTCTGGCGTGAGAGTGAGGAGGACATGACGGAAGTGGCCAACATCTGGTAGAATACCGCCTGCTTGGCGCGAATCTGTAGGAGCTAAACAAGTGGGGAAAGGCGTTGAGCAGGTGGACTTCATTCATTCGAAGGTGCAGGGACAACATACCTAGGTCATCCAGCTGGATCTCCACTTCCTGCAGGGTGTTGTAGCCCGCCGCTATCTCGAGTAGCCTGGATGCTGCGCGGACTTCGGATGGCTGGACGACGCCAATTCTCAGTCTTCGAAGACCAGAGAAGTCCGTCACACGAAGTGGGTCGGGAAGCCATTCGACCAGGTCCAGGACGTCGCGTGCGGCCAGTGAGAGCGAGATGTGCTCGAGTGGCAGTTTCACGCTTCCTGGTGCATACTCCCGTGCGCCGTCTACGGGACCATTCGTCTGGATGTTATCCAGCTCGAGTCGTGTGATGTGTGTCTCTCCAAATAACGAGAATAGCCTGTTGATACTGGGCAGGCCAATGAGAGATGATATCGAGACATGGCGCAGGTTTGTGTGCTGCAGCAAATTCCGCAATGAGTCCTCCAGCGATGCTGCAACACTCCATGACAAGGAGCGCGCGTTTATGTGGGCGGTGTGTAAGTTCACCAATTGTGGGAGGAGAGTGGTGAGCACAGGTACTGACTCGAGCAGCCAGCGATTGGTAAGAAAGTCATCGCCTTCGATGAGTTCGAGCTCGCGGACCATCTTCGCCAGGTAAGGCGTCTCGCGTATTCGATCCGCCAAACGTTGGACCGGGAGGGTGCCATTAGGACGCTTAGGCCACTCTGTGCCCTGCAGTCTGACGCGCCAGAAGAGATGGGTCTGACTAGTGTACGTCCAGGACGAGGAGACCAACGAGCATGCTTTGAGCGCGTCGTGATCGTCGTGAAGGGCGGCGATGATGCCATCCTGAATGACTTCGGCAGGGAGAATAGATCGTGATTGACTGGCCAGGAGATTAATATTGTCAGTGTCCAAGGTCGCCGCTGAGGATGAGTAGTGCTTACTTGTAATGGTGCATGAAGTACGTTTTTGCTATTGTTGTGCAAGCGAGGTTGAGGTCCAGATCGCTCGACCTCTCAGTATTTGTATGAACTGTTCTCGACGTGGGAACACTTTGGAAGCCTGAAGCTTCGCAGTGACTGAGCATCTCGTCGGAACACAGTCTGGGTAGGTTCGGGCGTTTCTTTCCAACCGAGACTTCAAATGGCTCATCCTGGACCAACGTCATATTCAACGGGACGTGGCGAGGTAGCCGAAAACATGGTGGCGTGATAATCAGACGGCGCACTTGTCCCCCTTCGTACTTCTCCGCATTCGGCCAATAGGCACCGTAAATGGCTTATATTGCCTAGAATTCACTGTACTGCCTTACATAACACATTGCGTCTCTCCTTGCACCCACTTTCTGGCCATTCCATCGCCACAAGACCATTCCTTTCAACGCCACCGGCAGTGGGAAAATCTGGAGTTTCCAGTGACTCCCATTGGCATTGCATTTTTACCCGGGAGATACGCGGGACTGAGCCTGCTGTGGGAGGATTTGGCTCAAGAAGAGCCCGCTACATGATAGTGGAATGGGCGTACTATTGTGAGAACAAGCACAAGTCCGTCCGTACGTCTATACTGCAGCACCAAGCACCGATTCGGACAATCAGATGGATATTGCGCCGGCTACCATCTGAGTACAGCATAATAGCCTGCAGGGCTACTGTATAGAGAGACTCCGTGCCATATGCGGACTTCGCGTGGGGCATTTTGTGTTAATTGCCGGCTCTACTGAGGGACATCTACGAATCTTTGTTAAAGAAGGAGTGCACGCCGAGATAAATCAGAGATTAGTGAAATTACACCTATGCCTAGGGTTGAATCAGACTCTGATAATTCTCAAATCAGGCCTGAATGCTTGAGCCCGAGGGCCGAATGGGCAGGTCAGAACCACTGTGCATCGCTCAGGTTCGAACCCTGCAAACATCGACATGGCTTTCCCGCTGCACCACGCCGATTAGCCCTGCATTATTGACCACCATCATGCGCCCCCATACTATCCCAAACTCGCCCTTTCCACGGAGCTTCAACGAGAGTACGCACGCGTCTTCAGACCCGGATGCGCCAACGCGAGCGACAGACGGGGACGCGTCACTTGCGCGCCTTTCTGCTGTCCGAAAGGGCTACTTGAACGACGATTTCGCTGCACTCTTCGTGCCGCGCGCGCATCTCCAGCCCAATCGTGCGCCTCTCATCAATATCGGGACTTGGGTTCGCACGATTGCCATCGACCGCCTCGTCGACCAATGGCTCCTTCGATGTGAAGATCAAGGTGTGCAAGCTCAGATCGTGAGCCTTGGTGCAGGGAGTGATTCGCGCTTTTGGAAGCTTATGGTGCGTCTCATACTGCTCGAGTGAGAAAGGTCTGACCTCCACGCCAGGCCGGCAGCCATGCATCCACACTGGCGAAATACGTTGAAGTTGATTTCAGCGAAATAACTGGCAAAAAGGCGATGACCATTCGAAAGGATAGAACCCTCAACGGATATCTGGGGCCAGATACCAGCGTCTGTTAGCACACGTTGCCCTCTGCGCTTAGCCCCAGCTTGACAACCTCTCAGCCGGCGGTGGGACTGGGATTTCGTCTTCAGTCTACAACCTCGTTCCTGCGGATATCAGGTGTCCTCCAGACGAAGCGCTTTCTGCCTTATTCACGCCTGATACGCCGATTTTGTCCAAGACTGTGCCCACGCTGCTCCTATTCGAATGTGTGCTCGCGTACATGCCGCCTTCCGACTCAGAGGCTCTCCTCGCCTGGTTTGCTGCACAATTCACGGATTCAGCACCGCTCGGAGCAGTGGTTTATGAGATGTTTGGATTGGAAGATAGTTTTGGAAAGATGATGATATCCAATCTGAAGGTGCGCTGCTTCCTTCCTAGTAGTAGGACGCATTACTGATAATACCCCAGTCGCGCGGTGTTTCTCTCCCTGGCGTAGTCCCATACAAAGACCAGGCTTCCCTCCCGAATCGGTTTACCAAGACGGGCTTTTCGCGATCCCAAGCTTGGACGCTGAAGGATATCCGGAAGGAATACATCGAAGCAGAGGAACATGAGCGGTAAGCGATACCAGAATGCATCATAGAATCGGTGCTAATAGGACCGCAGAGTGTCGACACTCGAGCTCGTGGATGAAATCGAGGAAATTGACTTGGTTCTGTCGCATTATGCGATAACCTCTGGTATTCTTGTACCCCAAGGGCTGGAGCGGTGGTTTGCATGGGATCTCCCTAAACTTCAACAAGGACAAGTGTAGGGCGCATTTACGTGCGCCTCAGCTCCCCGTGCAATGCGCACGATGAGGCTTTGAAATGAAATAATGTCGTTTACTCGACCATGATCTCGCGCAAGGTTCTGTACATGGATGTAGTATGCTGCAAGCATTCCACAATAGCCATTGCTATGAACGGTAGAACGGAAGAGCAGCGCGGGCCACGACAGTTGGCAGGTGAAATAAGCGGACAATAGTGTAAGCAAAGTGCGAAGGAACAAGAGTCTCGGATGCCATCTACAGTGACCCGCAGAGAGGCGGCGATTGAAGATAAACACCGCAACAAGACACTTTGGTGGTGTGGCCCGGTGTCGGAGAGTGGGTGCGCGTCCGGGAGGACAGCGTGGGTTCCGCCACTGTGTTCGACATGTTAGGCGGCATGTGGGTCCTATATGTGCTTATAACGCATCTCTCGATTTATGAAGAGAAATGGGCAAATAAGTACGCTAGAATTACAATCTTTATTAGGACTTTAAATGGCTCAAGTCTCCTTCGCCGCAAGTATAGCCTCGACACGGGTGACCTTTCCTGCATTGACCTTCCCATCCGACGGCTTGTCCGTTCGCGTACCGATTCTGATGTCGGTAGCGATACGAGGAATGCCTTGAGCATGGACCGCGGCATGGCAGGCGTGAATAGCTTCAGAGACTTTTGACCAAGGGCCTTCTATGTTTGTCCCGTAGCCACTAGACCAGTTAGTCTAACATTGCACTGTGCAGCACGGAAAGCCAGACGCACTGCATCTGCAAGTCCACGGTTAGATTTTGGAGCTATGCTGTGGTATCACAGAACGTACATGATAGACAAGACCCGACTTTTCTAGGACGCGTTGGCATTCTGCAATGAATACCGCGACCTAAGGATATAAGTGTTGAGAGCTCGATCAAGCTGGAAGTGAGGCGCTGGAGCTAACAGAAGTGTCGGGTGTAGCCATTGGGATAAGGCAGAAATCTGCAGCAGCGTAGAGCTCTTCGCTGGTCGCTGATGTAGTCATGACTTGATTGACAGATGAAGATAACAAGGCAAATATCTCGATGGAATGACGATGATAGTGGGAGGCCCGAGTTCGATTCAGCGTGACTTCCATATGTTCAATTCCGTCACATTCAAATGTACGATCACTTTGATTGAAGCTAATGGAAAAGCGTCCTACATGCTCGGGTCTTAAGCGTGTGTGTCCAAGCACGCAGAGACTGTGAGAAAACTTGATGCTACGAGAATGTCAAGACGTCGGTCCAAGGCACAACAGGACCAAGACCGTTTTGCCTTGAGACGACAATGTGCTCCGTAAAAGGAATACGGGTATATGCATATGCATATACTATGAGGTTAGTCTGCTCAATCAATCGATACTGCATGGTGAATCCAAGTGTTCATTCAGTAAGCCATGGGTCAACCTCATACTAAGTCGTACATGGACTGGTTTTCCTTTCTCTGTTTCGCCTTCTAGATGAAGACAAAAACGTAAACAGTCGCTCTATCTATGAGCACAGAACGCCTGCCTTTTGGATCGGCTAACAGCTAGACCCACTGCATTCACAGTGAGCTCGACTTTTGCGTCGATGAGCCTCAGGAAAGCTTCAACTAGTGTGAGAGAGGTAATTTATTTTCATGTGACGGCGATGGCGCTTCTGGGGTCTTACCGACAGCTAGAAAGAGTCGGATCTCGAGAAATTTATCCGTGCTCTATCCGGGATCAAGGCAGGCTGGAATGAAGGCTTGCAATTTGGCATAACGAGTGTCATGATCAACTAGGGCGTCTAGTAGAAGACAGGCAAGTATATGTCTGATGAGCTACGCCGTTATGATGCCCAAAAGCCCGTCTATGGGAAATGTAAGAATCTCCAAGTTGTCATTATTTCCGCTGTAACCCTGGTTTTATAGGGTATTGATTCGACGCATAGTCACTGAACTTGGAGAGGAGATGGTGCTTCAGGGTTCGCCTGATGTCAGTCTGGCCGTAGAGCGCGCATAAAACTATCGTTAGCCATGAGCCTTACGTGCTAGTGTTTTCGGGCGAGTTTCGATAGATGTATTGCTTCAGTGCTCGCACAATTACACCCTGGACCAACCAAAACAGCTCAGCAACACGCCGTTGCGTGTCATTTTAGCCTGCAAATGGAGAATTTCCATCGTTATACGGCATAACGAACGCGACAAGAACGTCGGAGTATCCAAGAGTTATAAAGGAGTTGTACTACCTGTATGGGGAATACCTTCAATTTGTAAGCTTTATAGCTTGCAAGACATCACTCCCGTTGGGGCATCGGAATTGAACACACGCCTTGCACACACGGACGGCGTTTACGTATTTAGAAAGTCCGAGATATCCGAGGAAGACATCACAGTGAACAGACCTTGATGTCTTTCTCCCGCGATGCATCGAAATGACGAGTGGCACCTCGCGCCACATTTTGGGCAAGCATACAGATTACCGATGATTAGACTCGAGTATCCATTCCATACTGAACCGACAAGCGGGCTGAGTGAGAAAAACTGGAAAGGCCGTTTGAACGAGCGGAAGGTCCCCATGGTAGACCCATCACGATATAAGCTTCGAGATCCAAGTTGTTTTTCGTTTGCTCTATATTTTCCGGGCTCCCAGAAAGACCCGGTATGTGTTTTATACATCACGATGTTGCTCTAGAATGGCAGAGCTCGCTCTAAGAGGTGAGTAGCCTAAGTAGTTGGAAACAGCACGGCAAAGACAAGATGTCCTCGACGGTGTAGCATCTAGTACATGTACACGTATGTGCATACCAGTGAACGTAAGTGACACTCGGACTTGACTTGACTTGGACGCACATGATAGTGAGAATCCTGTATAAACGATCTGAGAATTCGAATAGCTTATAATGCGCGCCTGATCTCACGTCGAAGGAAGCTTCCAGTTGACTGCCAGAATACCAATGGTCAATCTGTGGTCAATATCGGAGTCTGCCCTGGCTTGTGCACACAACATGTATCGTAACAGTATTGTAGCAACTATGGTTACTGTATGTCGGTGCCCGCGAGCTCGAATAGATTCTGCGCGTATGACCGACGTCCCCATATAGGACAGCTGTATAATTCCCACACATAAGGAAGCTTTGTAAGGAGCTGACATCGAGTTGCCTCAGCTGTATGTACCTCCGGGTCTTGTGATCCATCAAAACACAAGTTCGCCGCTTTGAAGTTTGCAGAGATCTCCACAGCATTACATTTGGCGACTGGGGAAACAGCGGCTCCGATGACGATAAAGCATTACATGTCTTCATATTCAGACGGTAACATATGAAAGGAACATTGAAATGGACATTCACCCCAGTCACTCCCAGGTCACTCCAGAGGCTCGTTCCCCCTTCGGCCGAGAACATACCACTAGTAGTACTAGGAAGTATCGTACTACAGCGTTGGAAGGGGGGAGATTCGAATTACTACAGGAAGGAGATCTCGGATGATGAAGGCCAACGTCGAGCGAAGAAAGCGCACTCCCACTCAAGCGCCGATTTCTGAATCCCGGAGATGACAAGAGGGATGGCTGGGACATGCACGATATGATTCTCCGCACACAAACGAGCATCATTCAGGCTTACTCACCGGCCCTTTGAGCCAACATCGGCGGAGGATAACATGCTTTCCAGGCTTGCTAGGGCCACACACACACAGTCGGCTGCAAGTGGATTCTGGACATATGGCATGCATCGACACCGAGGAAAGTAGTGTTCAAGGTGTGGTTAGAACAAATCATGCTGAAGTCGACTTTCGGACCGGCCATTGTGGGCATGCACAGTCCTTAACTTGAGGGACTCACGGAGTCTCTGGTAATATGTTGCGGTGCTTGATCATGACAGCAACTTGTTGAAGACCATGCATGCATGTATGCAGTGGAATGTGAAGTCGCCGGCGACAGAATTAGGAAGGATACTCATTGAAAACAGGCCCAAGTTTGGAGACATGTCATTCTTCGAGCATTCCGTCCAGAAGAGCGGCACAAAACGAGATCGATTCACTGTGGGTTCGAGTTTCGGTACGGGGCACTCGGGCATCCCATAGGAAGGAGAAAGTAAACTTCATCCATTGAGAACGTGGGGTTCCCGCGAGTGGTTGGCTCCCATCCAGCAGGCCGTTTACTACAAACTGACTGCGGCATGCTTGAGCAATGGAAGAATGTCTCTGACCTGTGCTCCTGCTATGATGCATTGAGGGTACGCTGATCCTTTCGTGCTACCGCTTGCCCCATGATGAGATTTAATTTTGCAGAGCTGATCCGTTGTTCTCTCTCTCTGGAGGCCAGCGTCAGCGCCGAGGATGCGATGGGATATCCGAGGATATCAAGCAGTGTCGACCATCGAGATTCTGGACAACAAAGTTACCATATGATGGGCTCGCCCTCGAATAAGCATGCACGTGTCAACATTGGCGGTTCGACAGTCCATTTAACTCTGTGTGACGGACGCAGAATCTGTTATAAAATCATACCGTCCTTGAGACTCAGCCACACTTGTTTTCTCCCCCGGGCTGGCGAACGGCGCTGCAAATCTCCGTCAGACATACCTTTGACAATACCTCTTCCTGGCCATGTCGCACATCGACCACGACGACTCGTCCCGTTCCCCAGATGACCGCCCCCGAGCACACATGTCGCCGCCTAGTACCCCGCCACCCGCGTTGCCTGCGACCCATGTTCGTAGCCCGAGATCCCCGACTGCTCGAATTCGCGACGACATACCAGAGCTCGTTTCCGTTCATCATTCCAGGCATGGCAAGCCGCCGCCGCCGCCGCCTCTGAAAGTGTCGTCAAGACATTACGACAAACCTGCGTCTGCTCGCGAAACTGAACATACCTCAGAGCGGCGACAGTCGTTCAACCATGCCAGCCGCGATGATAGCCTGCCGTCGATTACGACCATCAAGCGCTCACCGTCAGGCTCTCCGCCCAAGAACTTGAAAAGACAACTCTCCATGGACGATGGTGAGCGCTTTCGTTTCCAACATCCTTGGACTGCATGGTTAAGCTTACTATTGCAGACGACTGCGAGCTGCCTCCCCTCAGGCTCAATGGCACGGAGCCTCAGCCGGCCTTCATTAGCTGCGATACCTGCGGCGTTCGTGTACCCCTTCGTGAACAGTTAACGGACCAATACACGGCCCGGCATTGGCATGCGCACAGAGCGCTCTGGTACGCGTTTGCCAACTGTCACAAAATTGCCTTTTTGTAAAATCACCTTTTATAGTAATCTGTCCCCGCCGCCCGCGAAACGGCGTCGGGCCAAGAGAACAGAGGAAGAGCGCATCCATTACCTGCGGACCGACCCCTACGTCCAGGCTTTTGAGCCGTACAAAGTGCACTGCAAATCGTGCGACAAGTGGATTCGCCTGCGTCCAAACTCGACATATTGCAGTATCCCATGGGATGCGCATCGCAAGAGTTGCCTGGCAAAGAGAATGTCAGTTTTTTTTTCTTTCTCGGTGTAACTATTTAGCGCTGACCTTCGATATAGAGCAAGCAAGAACAGCTTCGCGCTCAATCAACACGACAAACTCCTTGAGAATGACCCGTACGCCCGCAAGTTCGACGCTGAGCGCGTGCTATGCGCATTTTGCGACAAATGGATCGCCGCTCCCATCACCGACAACCGCAATCTTTGGGAAGCGCACAAGGTGCAATGCCGCAAGGCTGCGCCGCCTACTGTCGTCGAGGACAGCGTCATCAGCACTACTCCGTTGGCACGTCCCATTACGACGGCGGAGAGACCACATTCGAATTCGCCCCCTCCATACGACCGCCGGGATAGTGTGTCCGGCTCGGGCCCGACCATGTCCCGTCGTCGCAATGCTGAACAAAGAGAAGCTCAGCTACGCTCGGATCCGCTCATCCAAATCGTTGAGGAGAGCCGCGTCTTCTGCTCGCTCTGCCAGAAGTGGGTCCAGCTTCGACAAGACTCGAGTTTCTGCGCATATCCGTGGACGCAACATCGTGGCAAGTGCCTTGCAAGGAGGTGTGTCGCTTTTCGTGTTATTCTGTATGCGTAGTGGCTGATAATCATATCAGCGACCGTCAGACGGAAAGACGGCGTGATATGGAGAGCGGACAGAGGTTGTCGTCTGGGCCGGAGAGCGAGGAAGACGCAGACGGGAGCGTCGACGAGGACGTTCAAGAATCACGTCGCCCATTCAACCGGGAAACGTCCCATCCTGCGGCCTTGGATCCCAATGCGCGCCCAACCAGACGCCGTTTATCAGACTCCTACCTCGACCTCGACGCGCAGCCGCATCGTATTACCCACCTGGCCTACTCTGTCAGGTATTTGCTTCAGACGATGTTCCGCAACGGAGCATCCATTCATGCCATCGTCGGTTTCCTCAATGCCAGCATGCCTGAGGATAGATGGGAGGAATTCGACACCCGCGAAGTCATTGCTGGTGTTTCGGTTCTGGTACGGGAGGGCATCAAGGTCGATGGCGACAGACCTTGGAGGTTGGAATTGGCTGGCGACGTGGTGAGAAGGTGTTGAGGTTTATAACCCGCAGGTCACTTATATACACGCCCGTACTTGCTGCTGAATTTATTGGATAGTTAGCTTATGTATTAGTATTGTAACGAATAGAACAGACCTCTTATGCATGCTTGTAAATGTCTTCCCTCATCAAGCACGCTTGTCGTCAATGAGCCATGCATTAGCAAAGAGTATAATGGTACAGAAAGCACAGAGTGGAGTGTATGGTAGAGAGCTAATACTTAGATGAAATTTACATCGTCCGAACAAATATGAGGAGTCCTTCGTATACCGCCCAACCAATGGCTGAGCTCAACACTTTTCGCCCGAGACGGAGTGAGGCGCCGTCGAAATATCCTGCTATGCCTCGTTGCTATAAAGGTGTGAGGACAACAAGTCAAGTGAGTCTGGGTAGAGAGAGAGCTACATACCTTCCATATTGTCGCAACAGTTTGAGCAAAACTCTGATACTGGGCATCCGACCGAACCTGAATTTTCGTCTGCGCAAATGGATGTTAGCTCACGCTTGAGTGTGCGCGCCAAGGATATGCGCACCTTGACAACATCGAAAGGATGGGTTGCAAGCGTAGCTAATGCACCGGCGGCAGCGCCCGAGGAGCTATGGACCATGGTGGGAGGGCAGTCTGGGAAAGGGAAATCGCGTTTGATGCCTTCGTAGAATACGACGAAGAGTCCAGCGTATGGGGCGTCCCGTAGAGATGTGGCGAGGAACCCGCGGAAGAGCTCTGAACGGTTCATGCCCTTGAGCGCTTCAAACACGCCATTGTATGCGTACAAATTGCTCTGAAGGATGCAGCCAGAGATAAGGCAAGCAGGAAATACGGATATTTGGATCACTGACCTCGAAGCGCGTCTTGAGTAACGAGATTGGATTGAGCAGGAATCCAACTGCTACGCGCGTTGTAGCACCCGCGATTAGATTTCCTTGTGCTGTGAGTTTTGGCAATACGCTCTTGTCCGACTGGGAGGTTGAATGGGCGATGGTGAAGTATCCTGAAGCGGCCAGCGCGGTGCGGAATTGGGTGAGGCCTGCCATGTACATGGCTACTCCCGGGACATTTCTGCGAGTTGCCTGAGAAAAGCCGGGATACAAGGGCTTAGGGACGCACCGTATCAAAGACGCAGATGTCCCTCTCCAAAGTCCCTTAACGCCCTGGGAGGATAGTACGAGGCGTGTTGCGTCTATTGCTCCGGTACGCGTTAATGGAAGTCCGTGGTCTATTTGCTGGAGCCGCGTTTTCACCAGATCAACTAGAGAGCCTGTGAGCCGCCATAGTCAGCCGCAGAGCCAGCACAGAGCGTACATGGCTGTAGGCAGACGGTGGATGCGAAACCGGACAGGGCACCTGGGATATGTCAGAGGAAAGTACAGCCTCAGGGATGTGCAAATACCCGATGCGAGTTGGAGTTGGACATTGCTCATGTATAGTTCGGTGGTGGAAGTGACCGGACAAGGTAAGTAGGCTCACTCGTAATGCGATTGATGCTGTCAACGCTCTGATCGGACTCAGAGTCACTTGTCTTTGAACAACCTTGACCGCGAAAATCACCCAGAATACAGGACGAATGCAGCACTTTGCGCTATAAAACGTACAAATGCAAGCTCCGGCGTCCTTTCGAGGCAATACCGCATACTTTAGCTAAAGGCACACACCACCCGTACGCCCGCAGACGTCCTGGCCGGCATCGATCTCGACCTTGTTTGCACCGTACCCCTTCCTCTCGACCTTGACCTTACTCGCTCTTGGGACGCGAGCCCTAGTTTCGACCCAGCCCTCATAGCCGGCTTTGAGTGTTCGTGGAAAGAGAATGGAGATTTCCTCGCTACAACTTGAAGCGGGTTGGTGCGTTTGGCATTTCCAAGTACATTCAACACACTACATCCATGACTCCATACGGTCGAAATCGACTACGAACTGTTGCCAAATGATGTGGGTGGTATGGGCGGGCTGGTGTACGCCTCCTTCAGAAGTTGCGTAGGCACTCTGGGGTCGCAGTGCCCGGTGCTCAGTATGTGTGTCTATATGCGTTAACTTGCCATGCCACTCGACGTGGGAATGCAAAGATAAAGTATAAGGATGTGCTGTACTGGATAACCACGAGTCCTTAGTATTGTGGTGCTGGTACAAAGCACTGAAGAGACACATTCGCAAGTGCCCCACCTCGTAGAGACGGTGTTGAATCTGAGCACGTAAACAACCTAATCACGCGTCGGACGCGTCAAATTATCCAGTGGAGACAACAAAGGAATGCATTCAGCGCAAAAGCGCCGGGATTGATCCTGGTGTTGAGAAAGGCTCGTCGTTGGATGAGTCCGCATGTCTCAATTTCGTGGGACAGAGGGGGACGATTAGAAAATGAAATTATTGCCGTTGAACGCGTCATTTGTATACTAGATCTACTTGAAGTATAGTAGAGTGCACCCATTGGCAGGCAGGGAGATGGAAAGGGCGCGTAGTACAGTGAATGATCGAAAGCTTCGAACATTCAATGATTCAATCAGAGTTCAAGCGCGCGATGCACGATCGGAGTATCAATCTCACTCTTACCTTCACCCCCACCGTATGGATGTTACATCCTCGCCGACAAATCGAGGTCCTCGTCCCAAGGAGCGCATCTCTCGGACTGCAGATGATGAAGGGTGCGTCTTCCCGATTGTCGTTCAGAAAAATCATTAAAACACGCTCAAAGAGGAGCGTTTGGATACAGTCCTCGACGACAACGAGCCGGCGGACACATACGAGGACAGCGAGTCAGAAGTAGGAGACCCTGACAGCATATCCACCCTCCCCATTCGCACCCTCAATATGTTCACTTTCTTCACTGAAGGCCCGAAGGAAATGCAACAAATGGGAGAGCTAATGATGATGGACTTCGAGTTTTCAAACTACCGGGGGAAGCTGTGGGCTAGCGGGACCGTCGAAGCAGGACCTCTGGACTTGGAGGACGATTTGGAGGATACCGCAGATGGACAGGACAGTGTGTGGGCAGTTGTGGGCCCTATAAAGCAGTGCTGGCTGCACTTCGATGGGGAAGCACTCGACCCGTAAGTAATCCTGCACTGAATTACATACAATGGCCTGACCTGTATGGTCAGCCGAATCTGGGTTCAGACACCACGGGCGTGGTACATACTACTTGCCCCTGCCCCAGACTATCTACCGTTCTGCACGGAGTTCCTTCGAAATCATTGTCTATTCCATCTCATGCTGAGCACAGCATACAACCACCCTGATCTTGAGCTGCATGATTTCTGGGGGAAGTTGGATGAAGGTATAAACCTACGCCGTATCCCTGCTCTTCCTGAGGGGCGTCTACTGTCTCCAGAAGACGTGAATGAGGGTTTTGTACGTGGTGCTCTGCAGCACAATCAAGAACTCTGCTAACACTATTTTCTCAGGAGATGTACATCTACCACCAGGTCTTGCTCCTCACTGAAACACACAGCCTGCGTGGTCTGTGTAAACATCCTCTCATCATGAAGATATACGCGTCTTCTATGTTCGATGAATTTCGGAAACCCGATGGGACTTTGCGTGTCCACAAGGACACGAACACCAATGTGCGGAGGAAGGGTTCTGGTGCGCGCACGAAGCGGTCGAAGAGCACGACGCAGAATGTGATCCTAACGCCCGTTGTGAATCGAGTGGCCAGCGGCTGGTTGCGAATACCGACTGCGGTCCATGGAGAGGCAGAGCACGATTTCATGGAGAATTTGGATGAGGCACACGAGATAGTCCAGGCGCATCATAATAACCCGGACAGCATCCAGTGGGGGGAGCTCTCGGCGGATACAGGTACGTATAGCTCAGTTACTATTGACGGGCAAAAATACAAGGTGTGTCATTCCTTTCTTCTTATACACGGCCTTGTCTGATTTTTCGAAAGCCGGGGGACTGTGTCATGGTCCTGAAGGAAGACTCGTTCGAGCACATGAAGTCGGTGAAGAATGAGCTTGCCAATGACTATTGGTAGGCCAAATCAATGTCATGTGCTCCTCTGATTTTGACCTGCTACAGGTTCTGCTACGTTGTGTCCCTCTTTGAAGGCCCTCGTGGAGAAAAGAAATTTTGCTCCAGATGGCTCCTCCATGGGTCACAGACTATTCTCAAGGAGATCTCCGATGCACAATCTCTATATCTTACAGACTTGTGCGATGATGTGGAGCTTGAAGCAGTCGTGCAGAAAATCACTGTCGACTTCAACTTCTCAAACAACCAACGTACTCGTGAGGGTGCTATCCCGACTCAAGCGCCGGCTGCAAACTCGACAGAGTTCTTCTGCAGGTATGTTCATCATACTGTTAGTTCCAATCTCCAGCCTAATTAACCAACAGCTATGCCTACGACCATTCTCGAATGAAGTTTACATCACTTCCCAAAAGCATCGGTGAGGTCACAGAGGAAGCGGTGACCCTTGAGCGAGGGGTTCTTTGTATTGGTGATCTCGAGTACCACCAGCACGACTTCATTCTCCTCCACGACTCGAAATTGGAACTTGGAGACGGCACACCCGACTTACTGGCCGTCGCGCAAATACGAGGTCTACCGGACATGATACCGGAGGACCCGCTCGAAGCCGTACTAGATATCGAAGTTTTTCCGCGCAAGATGTCGACCGAGGATGGCGAGTATCAGGCTCTCGATGTGAGTATCTCCGTTTCTCTTTGCCTGAAAGTACAATTCTAATTCCACGTCGCTAGCACGAGCTTCGCCATGACATCAATCGGCCAGATGTCCGCAAAGTATCTCTGCACGACGTCCGAGGCAAGTGCGCCGTGGCGGTCTTTCCCTCGATGGCAAAGGTGGAGGAAAATTTTGCATGGGTGTGTCATCCGACGCATTTCTACTTCACGAGCTCGGAAAAGGATGGTGTATTGGTGCGATGCGAAATCAGGACATGCGGAGAATGCGACGCCCTTGAGAAAACTCGATGGGAGGAGCGCTGGGAGGGCAAGAAAGATCGGGAGGGCGACCGGATTCGTGTCCTCGAGTTGTACGCTGGGTGCGGTGGCCTTGGCACTGGCCTCGAGCTGACAGGGCTCTTCGATGTGAAGTGGGCCGTGGAGTGGGACGAATCCGCCGCAAAGACCTATATGTGCTTTACATGTTGCCATTGCATTATTCTCTTGGCTGACTTTTCCAACAGGAACATGCACCCGAAGACGCTTGTGTACTGCTGCGATGTTGTTGGACCCCTTGCAGCAGCAATGGAGGATCGTCCTCCGAAGGTCCATTCCAAGCTAGATGGGTCGTTGTACACAATCTTCCCCAAGCCTGGTGAGGTGGATTGCATCTGTGGTGGTAAGTGTATCTTTATCTCTCGTCTGTGCAGAGCTGACTATTTGGCCATAGGTCCTCCATGTCAAGGATTCTCAAATGCAAACCCGCACCCTGCACGTTATCTATCATTGCATTTGAACATCCGCTAACCTACTTGCAGCAACCTGACGATGTTCGATGCTCACATCCTCTCAAGCTCCTCTCATATGTGGAGTTCTTCAAACCCAAATACTTCATCATCGAGAATGTGGCTGGCCTACTCGACTTCCCACTCATGGGGATGTTGGGTGCTAATGGCCGGGTTGAGGGCGGACTCGCATTGGGATTCGTCAAGTTGATCTACCAGACTGCGCTGGCTCTTGGGTATATTCCCATTTCGCAGCAACTTTTGCTAAGGCTCACGAGATCTTTCAGATATCAAATTCAGTTACGGATACTCAATGCCGCCTCGTTTGGTGTTCCCCAGGCTCGCAATCGTCTCTTTTTCATTGGAACACGTCGGGACGTTCCCACGCTGGACTTCCCATTGCCCACCCACGCCTTTCCAAGGCAGCGTAAACACGTACTCCGTGGGATCACGTATAACGGGGAACCTAAAAGGGTACCAACGGCTTCATGGAATCCGGATGAACCAGACGATGACCTCGAGCTATCAGGGCCACTGCTTCCAGTGACCGCCAACGACGCACTGAGTGATCTGGTGAGCTACTATTCTCTTCCTTCTTCCTGCTTCTTATGCTTTCATGGTAGCCACGATTCGACTGGTTCGTACTTTGCGTGTTTTCGGTGACACTTGCTGATTTTCTTACAGGATTAACCCGCATGTTGTCCGTGCAAAGACTGCGGCGGACGAAGAGCTGGTCAGGAAGCGCACGGCAAAAGGCATCAGGCAGATGGTGGCGACTGACGGGAGTCGCACTGTTGGATGGGAGCTCACGGGGTATAGGACGAATGCGCGAAATGCCTTCCAATATTTCGTGCGCAGGAAGATGAAGGACGCTCAGGTGACTGACCACCAGACGGTCTCATACGCATCGACTTTGCCCGTTGAAATCACAACAACACTTCTATTGAAGCCCAAGAGATGCCATCGAGGTGCGTGAATTCTGGCGAGTCGATGAATTGCCAGTGCGAGCTCAATGTCCATTGCAGACCCGGAAGTAGCTGGTATGATGGATGCCAAAAAGCTTGCCTCTAAATCAAGTCCGTTTTGCCATTCGTGACTTCCCAGCTACTGACCAGCACCCATTCAGCTTACTATGGGCGACTCGACGGGAAGAAACAATTCCGCACCGTCTTGACCGGGTCACGTCCGTACTCACGAGGGGCCGTCCTCCTCCATCCATCGGTGCGTTGCTTCACCTTGCATATTTACGTCTACCTGAAGTGATCTTCATGTACAGCAACGACGCTCATTCACCGTACGTGAAATGGCGCGCGCTCAAGGCTTCCCGGACGACTACGTCTTCGAAACGCATGGGCCAAAAAGTCGGAATGGAAGATTGAACTCAGTGCGCCTCTATTACATGGTTGTTGTCGCTTGCTGATAAGTATGTTCGTTGCAGAAACTCAAGCAAATTGGCAACGCTGTACCACCGCCCTTGGCACTCGCAATAGGAAGGGCATTCACGGATTCGTGGGAACAAGTGCTGGCGAACGAGAGGGAGAAACATGGAAGGGATGGCAGCCCAGATCTCCTTTGACCTCTATCATATCTTTATTCATTTAGTGTACTTGTTTGCTTTGTGTTATTCGCTGTAAGAGAGTATCGTGGTTGTTGTATTTAAACTAACTAATCTTGAATCATCTTTCTCTTTCGGTTACGTTGGGTCTTCACACCGCTGGGCCTAGTATACGGGCAACCTGTAGGCCAACCTCAACCAATAACTATAATTCACTCGAGTCAAACAAACAAACATCGTGTGTCTTGAATTGAGCTTCAGTACTTATGTACTTCAGTAAGCACAGCGCACTTTAATATCAGAGCAAATGTACCTATACATCCATATAGTAACAGCGCATTGCGTAGAGTACTATGCCATGCCGTATTTTGTATACAAGTAAGAAGTACAGACAACAACACTAAGGAGTCATCATCGTCACCGTGTTAGTCCACAATCTCGCACATTCAACGATTAACGTCAACCATGGGTATCTTGCTTCTTATTCGCCGCCTGAGCCTGCTGGTTCATGATGTACTTCCACCATGCGTTCTTCGTCCTCGGTCTAGGATCGGAGAGCACCTCTTCATCCTCTGGAAGAGGAACTGTCGCATTGACATCAGAAGGTGTTTTCGTCTGGATGCCTCTATCCTCCGGTATAAGTGGCATCGTGTCCGCTGGGAAGGCCTCCTCCTGAACAGGTGCTGCAACGAAGTCTTCCTCTGCCAGAGGTATTGTCGCAAGAACCGGCGCTGATGGAGGATCTTGTCGGACTTCAGGCGCAGGGGTTTTGTCGACAGGGAGAACGGGGAGAGCGGCATCGACCTGCTCATTCTCCGCCCCTTCCAAAGCATCGACACTAGCTGGCACAACCGGCGTCAGACTCTGAGGAGTGGCAGCAGGCGGTGTCGCCGGTGCTGCCACAGGAGGTACGGCGTGAACAGGCGACGAAGGAGTTGAAGGAGCGGAGCCTGTGGGACCAGGCCAATCCCTTTCTTGCCAAGTACTCGGTAGAAGAGCGACGGGAAGGATCCAAGTTGCGTTGAGAATGACACCATAACCAACATCGTAGTTCTTGACTGTTCCCCAGCTCCAGGAGATGAATGTACCGATGTAGCCGACGAAAGGAATTAGTTTCTGGAGTAGCAGCAGAACCGGCTGCATAGGCAGAGGGAAGAGCGCTACGGGTATATTGCTGAATAGCCAGGTTAAAGCGGTGGTGATGAGTGCTGCGCGCTTTGTTGCCTCCAGCTGCTGGTCATTAAGGACCGCAAGAGCCGGAGGGGGAAGATATCTGGGTTCAACGTGAGTACACACCAGTAGGAATCATATGGGAACTTACATTCTGTATCCCCACCAAGTAACCTCGCATGATAACTTCGTGGTAGATGGAATCCATACCCGCGAGTCAGGCGAAGGTGCGGTCGAAGAGGAATCATCTGGTGATGGAAGGGGCGGAGATTTAGATTTCTCCCATGGCCACTTGAATCCAGTGGCCATAGGTGGACCCTCTTGTTGGTCGACAGGAAGCTGGACGGTTGCAGAGGACGGGGACATAACATGGGACTCGGCAACCTCCACCAAATCGTCCTTCATTGGGATAAGAGGAGAGTACATCATTATGCTGTGATTGTCGGAAAAGCCAGAGCGTATGCTGTCAGAGTCGCTCCCAGGGTCGGCGGGCTCCGCATCACCGTGGGGGATGCCAGAGAGAATGCTCCAAATGCTCTGGCCATCGCCTTTCTCCGCGTTCATCAGCTTTGCATTGAAAAGTTTCTGGATGAGTTTGTTGTCCTTGATGCGAACGGCGGCTGGAGGAGGGACGGGACGGCTATCGTCGTCGCACCGAGACGGCTCAGGCGATCGGGGTTGGCTGGGAATCGTGCGCGAGCTGCGAGGCGTTGGCGATGGAAGCGCATCAATCAGCAGACGAATCCGCTGGGCAAGTGACATTTCATCGTCCTCATAGTCGGGACTATCGTCGGAAATGGGATTGTTGGTTATCTCGTCTTGCTGGGTCTGTGTAGGTGCTCCTTGTATGCTGACCGCCTTCCTGATCCTATCTCGAAGTTTGCCGAGGGGTCCGATGCTGACAGCAGGCGCTTCCTCTGTATATGGAGGAGGTCCCTGCTCATCGAGAGACGCTGCGATGGATTCTGGGGTGGGCGTTTGGGTAGGCTCTTCGGGGACGGAGGCCGGAGTCGTCGATATGTCAAGGGATGTTTGGTGTCTGGCCAGCGAGGGGACTTGTTTGCCGCTGAGCGAGCGAAGCAGACGGTTGACTGGACTGATCGTCGCCTCGGGCTCAGCTTGAGATGAAGCCATGGTCGATGATGGTAGGCAAAACACAAGATTGACGCATGGCTTAAGTAGACCACTTCGTCGGATTCCGCACAACGTCTGTCAGATCGGACACCTAGGCGCCAGTGAATTCGCCTTTGTCAGACTCCCCGCTTTGTTTTTCGTTCACGCTGAGTAGACATGCAGTGGAGGTCGCGCAGCGTCGTTGATTCGTCTGATGGTACCAAGGCAAGAGGTGGCTCGGCATGACATCATTCGAAAATAGGCAGCTATAAAATGGGAAAGCGCAAAGTAGCAGAGTGTCTGGGGACATGCCCTCAGTTTCGTCGACAATGGCGTGGTACAGACTACGAAAACTACCTTTCAGATATTATGAGAGCTTTACAATGGCAGCGTAGCATTGACACAACAGAGAAAACGTGATGGACTTCGTTATTATCGATATAGATACACTACAAACGTTCACCTACTCTACAATAGATAGCGGAAATCTTGGTTCTGGATATCAGTAAGGTCAAGGAAGGCCTGTAGTGTTTTAAGTTCCAGCGCATGCAGTCAGAAACCGGTCCGACGCACCTTATCCACCTTTCCTTGCACCTCCTTCCCATCCTCATTAACATGGCTGATGTACGCATCATCGTATGTTGGGTCGTGCGGCAACGAATCGCGCCTCCTATTCTCCTTTGCGAGCATGAATCGCAGTCCAAGCAAGATGACGGCGGAGGCAAGATTGCAGGCCGCAATGAGGGCCCATGGGACATGGTTCCTCGGCTGGTACTGTTTCTTCCAAACGAATGGCCCAGCGAAATTCCCTACAGCATAGCCTATCATAACTATGGCATTCGTAGTGATCCCTAGGAAGATCGTCAACTCGAGCTTCATTTTATGTCGTGGGATTTCGCTTACGCTTTGTGTGGCCTGACACCATTCCCCCGACCCATCCCAGGAAGACGGTAAAAGGACAGATCGCAAAGATAGACACCCAGTAGCTGAAGAGCAAGCCAACCTTGTTCGAAGAAGGCAAAAGATTAACGAGGAGAGATCCAAGGAGGGCTGGGATGTATTGCAACGCGGCGCCGTACCCACGGCCAACGTAAGGCAAACTGGATATCCAGACGGCGAACCAAATGGTCAATACTGTGGCAGGTTGAGCAATTTTGTATATTGCGACGGAGTTAATGAGTGCGCACTCTCGACCACGCCGTCCACACAACCAATGAGAGTCGTCTCGATAGGTGAGAATCCAAATTGTTTGACGATAAGTTGGCGTTGGTTCACAAGCTTCAACGAAATGATGTTAGTTGACAAGGCTACGAAGTAAAAATAAGCCGTACAGAGTTGACAATGCTCCTGCGTTAAGTTAGTATGATGATGACAAGTAGATTGGCCGACATACGCTATGGCAGCAAAGAAGAACAGAACCCATATTTTAGGGTCTTTCAACGTCTCCACAAATCTGGATATTCCAGTAAGGCTACCAATTACGTTGCTCAAAGTTTTGGCGCACTGTTCGCGTTTCCATGTCTTGTTTTCGAGGCCGGACTGGTTAGTCTTGACCCGCTGTGCGACTTGGATGCGCTCCGTCGCAGTGAGGAAGCGTGCTGTTGCCGGCGAGTCGGGGAAGAAGAACCAGAACAGTATAGATATTATGAACGTAATGATTCCAGTTATTATCATGAGCCATTGCCATGGCAAGAGGGCTGTCTGTGAAATAATGAAATGAGCGGTCGCGCGCGTTGAAGACGTGTCGAACATACCCTGGTATGCAACAAACCGAAGGATACGAATCCCAGAAATATAATGGCAATACCATTCATGAGAACTAAATCGTCGTTTCGTAGGTACACCGCTGCTGTGGCAAGTGGAACGGAACTCACACCAGTATCCCACGCGCTTTGTCTGTTCTTCACGCGTGTAGAACATCGATGTCACCTACAAGACCATCAACATTGAGCCCAGTCGTATGTGGTCCATAAAGAACGTACAATCATGAATCCTGGGGTGATCGCCCCTTCGCAGGCGCCGAGGATAAATCGAACGACGAATAGGCCGCCAAACGAGTGGCACGCCGCGTGGCACATCAACGCGATCGACCAGATGAGAATGTTGATGCTACAGACGGCGATGAGAAAGCTAGTCCCCTCCGCCCGCATGACAGTGGAGAACGAACCTCATCCATTTCCCTACAGGCCACCTTTGCGTGAAGAAGTCAGTACAATTGGTAAACCAGACGCAGCTGGTCGACCGCTACCTTTGTAACGCCATATTTTGTGGATACTATACAGAATGGCAAAGTTAGTACCAGGAACGATTCGGTAATATTCACAGGAAGTACACCCACCTCGAACGCAAGGAAGCTCAGGTAGAACACTGAGCCCAACCAATTGAACTGATTCTGTGTAAGGTTGGCGCCTGGCCTATGTGGAGGGTTCGCAATCAGTACATCAGCACACGACGAGCGATGCTTCAACGTACAGGATACCGAGAACAGCAGACTGCCCAAGTGTCGTCTTGTCGGCGAAAGTCATTCTTTTCAAAGGTTTACACACATCTCAGCCTGGAAACATACGACGTACAGGTAGAGGACTATGTGGAGATAATCAGCCCTCCAATGGTGCATCCAATGAAACAAACGACTTACGACACATGAGTGGGAGTATGTGCTTGTCAATCTTCCACCTATGTGTTATTATTAGGCACAAAACCAACCATTTTCGCAAGAGACGCACCTCAATCTTCGCCCTTGCTGCTCATCGAGAGTATCCTCTACCCCCGCTGTAAGTTGCGCTGCTACATCCACATCGCGCTCCGCGAGTGTTGGGCCGTGTTTCTCGTTGGGTGCACTACTGACAGAGGACATGGCAGGAAGCAGAGGAAAGCGAAGCAAGGGTCATGGCACGGCCAAATGTCCATTCATATACTAGTAGGTCCCCACGGTGGAAAATAGAAGGATGATGGATCCAATTCAATCCTGACTTATCGCCATTCAGCGATTTACCGAACTACACGAGTGTTGCATAATGATATTTCACAATGTTTCCGAGCCGAGTCGAATGCGTAGACGCTAAGACCAGCGTCTGCAGCAGGCGCTATTGTGGAGCTTCGATGAATCCGTTCAATGCTTGAGGCATCACCTCACTCGGCCACATCAAGTTCGAATTGTGAGTTGAGCTGGCCTACAGTCCGGGCGTAAGCGCTTCACGGCACAGCAAACCCAAACACATGTCATCTATTCATCCTGCAGTGCGTCTTTCCCACTCGAGCAACAAAGATGCTTTCATTTTCGGGCGCCAATCGTCCGCCCAAGCCCGCTCCGCGGTGATCCCCCGATTTATATGGTGATACACATGCTGTTAGCACCGTGTGAATTCTCCGTCCGGAGGCCGAATGGGCGAGCACTGTGGACGGTGGAAGACTTCATCAAGCAACTTACACTTTCACTCTTCTGTGTCTCTATTCGTGCTAAACTCGATGTCCACAATCCACGGAGAAGTAGAACGCTTCTCTTGACGCCCTGTCATCAACTTCTGCTACTCAGACTTGTGAGCGTGCACAACGGACGCCGGTAAGCATCTTTAGGGATGCAGGAACGTTTGCAGCTACAGCCGCCGGTCAGCCTCATACAATAAAAATACAGCACACACTCACATATTCGTCGTAATGATGAAGAATCTGTCGTAGACCCTTCCTTGGTATTTCAGCTTTGAAAAGAATCTCGTCGTCTGTGTGCTTTCCGTCAAAGTACTGCAATATTCTGCTTTACTATCAGCTCAGCTGCACGATTCTATGCAAGCTACCCACTGATTGAACCGATCCACAATGTGCTTCTCTTTGCCATCCGACATCGCGATGAGCCATCTCGTCTGGCGTTTGTTTGCCCGTCCTGGATCAGGAATAATAGAGTACATCGGGTCATCTTCATTGGTGTCCCATCCCCCATCGTCATGTTCAGGATCGCCATCTTCGTCCTCATCGCTGGTGTGTAAATCACCCACTGGAGGTGAGGCAGCCGCATCTATCTCCCGTCGCAACTTGCTTCTCCCACGACCAACAGCAGCGAGCTTCTTGGCGCGCTCCTTTTCCTTTGCTTCCTTCTTCATCTTGTTCTTGACTCGTTGCTTGAGCTCTCCGGTTGCAACTACCCGCACACGGAGGTGTAGGGTTACGAGCAGTTCATGCTTAAGCATCCACACCACAACGTCGTGGTACAGAGGGATGTTGTCCTTCGTTTGTACGACGCTGGCAAAGAAGTGGCTTTGCGATGCCGAAGTGGATATAGCAGACATGATCTTAGGGAGCGACATAACTTCTGGATGCTGCTCCTTGAACTCCTTGTCGAACTCTTCGGATAGATCCAGTAGCCTGTATTTTGTGAGCGCTGCATCCGGGGAGACTTAAAAGCGCGTACGATGCAGAAAACTGGGGCGGTAGGGTGAACACCGTCTTCATCCCACCCTGAACGAGGTCCACGACTTTGGCTCGCCGATGCTGGACGAGCCAACGAACAGTAGGAACCACTTGAGTGTCATAGTCCCAGTCGAGTAGACTTGCCATGTCGCCGAGACTGCACCGTTTAGTACAATTCAAAACGGAACACAGACGACATACGACAAGGTAACATCCGCGAGTTCCATAAACCGCATCAGGCCTTCGACTGTGCTCATGTCTTCTTTGTCGACGAACGGAGTCTCGATATTAAGGGAGTCGTCCAGCATGAGCAAGCTTTTCCAAGGGTCCAGAGAGGGCAGATTCCAACCAGGCTCGGTCAGTTCGTCGCCCCATGCTTGCTTGTAGTATGCCGCGTCATCCTCGTCGAGAGCTTGATAGGTGATTTCATCTTCTTCGGTGTACAGTAGACGGTCGAGGTGTGGTGGCAGCTGTAGCTCAAGGGGAATGTTGTTGATAGTAATGTAGGCAACGGATGATGACTTGATAGCTTCGTATAAATCCTTCATAGCAAGCGCAATAGAAGATTCTGACAATGCCTGCGCCTGAAAGTCATCGAGCGTCTGTCCTATCTTGGAGATGGATAAGAGGACATTGGCGGGGGAGAGCATGCGCACCTTTGGAGATGCAAGCATTCCGCAGGCTTTCAAGAGTGTTGCACTCTGCCTCCACAAAGTTGCTGGTTACTTGCTGCTGGAACAGCACGGCCATGGTAGTAAACGCGACTTGACGATAAATGACATCGAGGTATTTGAGGAAATTGCCAGAGGCGACAGACGACGGATCTGGTTCGTCGAGAACGAGGACCAAGTTGAAGGATGTCAGCCAGGCCTGTTCCAATGGTTTTTGCTCGCCAAGATCCGGACTATGTTCGGCCACTGTATCCTCGCTGGGCCGGTTATGGCGCGTCTCCCGGCCGCGTGAGCTCGATTTGGTTTGCTTCTCCTGGCGAAAGTTCCAGTTGTTCGCCGTGTCTGCGCAAACAGGATGTCCAATAAAGGTCAAGTCATCCACCACAACTTCGCAACGTTGGTGACACATAGACCGCTGTGGGCACAGTAGGTTTGCGAGGAATGAAGCTGAATATCCAAACACGATGTCGTCTGAGTCGTCACCGCCGTGAGGATCTTTGCTTGACGCGCCCAGTTCGCGCTTCCATTCATATTCGGGGTCTTTCAGAGGTGAATGAGGTATTGGGTATTTATCTTCGCGTTCCCCACACGTTGCCGCTTTCCACACATTGTCCAAATGCGCAGGCGAGGTCGCACAGTCAGGACGCGGCCGGCTGAGCCTGGGTGACGCGACGGGGTCCTTTGGCCAGCGGTAGAGAAGATTTGAGCCTTTTGCCGACGTCGACACGAACAGAATGGCGAGTAAAGTGTCCGCCATGCAGCCTGGATAATTTCTGATTGCGATGCCGAGGGACTATCGGCGCATGATGGCTGCCATAAATGCATCGCGTGCACGTGAGAACCCTCCCACTCAATCTGAGTGCTCGGCATTCGGCACGATCACCCGTGGTTCATGCTTGAGCTTCGAATCGCATTAGCAACTGAACCACTGACCACCAAGTCGGCGGCAAGCAATATTGAACTCGCTTCCGAGCTGCTCTCCTCCTTGTTCTCTCAGTTTCGTTCTAATTAAGCCTGCTCTCATGCGGCTCTCACTCATCGGGACAATGATAAGGCACATCTCTGCCGCGGTTACACTTTTGGCGCAAACGCTGTAATTGTGCTTGGTGAGATCATTGTAGGCACCCTGTCGGCCATACCGCGCGATGACTCGTCGGGGTTCACGACATACTTATAAGTGAGCTCCGAAGGACACGCAGCTTGTAGGCCGCTTGTTTACCCACCCTTGCCTTCTTACCAGTGTCACTGTTGGATCTTTCCTGCTAGACAGGCATGCTCTCTGCCTTCCGTGGATGCCGCGTCGCGCCCATTAGGAAGGGCAGAAGTAGCCTCAACACTCTTCAAACCCGACATTTTTCTGCAGGCCGACCAGTGTTACAAAGTCTACGTACATTTGCAAGATACACAACCTATGCCGGCCTTTCGACCGTAGGAGGCGTCCTCGTCTTTGGCGGACTCCTCTTCATCCACGACATCTTCACCTATGCCGACCAGCATGTCGCCCGTGTCCCTCGGTCACCTCTTGCACTTCATCCTCAAACAGGCGGACCAAAAAATCTCCCTGTCGTCAAAACGGATCTTGGTGACGAAGATGACGATACCCGTCGCGCAATCTCTGAACGCCCAAGGTTGGTTATCGTTGGAGGTGGTTGGGGCGTGCGTCTACTCGCTAGCTCAAGCGCATAGGATACTAACATTTTCCAGGCTATGGGTGTCCTCGAGAAGCTCGCAATTGGAGATTATCATGTCACACTCGTTTCTGCAGAGACTTTTACAACATTCACGCCGCTCTTGCCCTGTGAGTACCGTCTCGTACCCTGACAGTCCGCGATACTCACAACGGTGTACCTATTTAGCCGCTGTCGTTGGCACTGTATCATTCCGATCTCTCATTGAGCCTATGCGAAAGCTTCTCGCACGCGTACATGGCCAATTTGTTCAGGGAAAAGCAGTGGATATCGACATTCGCGGACGTCTGCTCGAAGTGGAAACCATCTCATCTGATGGTACCAAACGCAATATCTATGTTCCCTACGATAAACTTGTCATCGCAGTTGGGTCTGTATCTGCAACCCATGGTGTCCCTGGCCTCGATAACTGCTTCCAACTCAAGACCATTGCCGATGCGCAGGGAATGCGAAGGAGGATCCTAGACAATTTTGAGGCCGCTAGCCTGCCAACAACATCTCCGGAGGAGCGCAAACGCCTGCTGAGCTTCGTCATTTGCGGTGGAGGCCCAACCGGTGTCGAGACGGCTGCAGAAATATATGACCTATGCCAGGAGGATATCATGAAGTTTGTGCGTATTCATCAGGCAAGACTAGGGGTGAGGCTAATGTGAAGTAGTATCCCAAGATCTGTCGCGAGGAAGTTTCTATCTCTGTGATCCAATCCAGGGAGCACATTCTCAACACCGTGCGATACTCTCCTCAAACTTGCCACGACCTACTCACTTTCCCCTCAGTACTCGGAGGCTATCTCTACATACGCCGAACAAAAGTTTGCGCGCGACGGCGTGGACCTCGTTACATCTGCTCGGTGAGTCGATTTGTGAATGCGATTGGATCCAATGCTAATATTTGGGCCCGTGCTCAGCGTGAGCGCCGTGACACCCGACCATGTTGTATACACCAAACGTACAGCTGACGGCAAAATCGAGGAGCATACCATACGGTCCAACTTTGTCCTGTGGTCAACTGGTATCGCCATGAACCCCTTCGCCAAACGCGTAACGGACCTTGTCCCTAATCAAGTTCACAAGAGAGCCATCGAAACAGACGCTCACTTGCGTGTAAAGGGTGCTCCTTTGGGTACCATCTATGCTGTTGGAGACTGCGCGACGGTACGCCAAGCTCGTTCGAGGTCGGTGCGATGGGACTCAACAATAACTAGATCGAGACTTCGCTTGTTAGCCACTTCATGGAATTTGTCGAAGACACAGACCAGGACAGGGACGGGAAAATCAACTTCAAGGAGTGGGAACAGATTGGTGCGTTGCTCGCGACCACATCCTCTCTACGGCAGCTGACCGATTTCTTTCAGTGAAACGAATCAAGGCGAAGATACCCATGGCAGAGGACCATGTAATCCTTGTATGTCTTTTGCTTGCTTTGATGTAGAGACCTTCTCACAACAGACAAGGTCCGTGAATTGTTTGATTTGTACGACACAGATGGGGACAACGCGTTGCGGCTGAACGAGGTTGTCAAGCTCATGGAGAACATCAGCAAGAAAATCACTTCGCTCCCAGCTGTACGCATCCTCTTTCCGTATCATACGGCGTCTACTGACATATTACAACAGACAGCTCAGGTGGCTGCCCAACAAGGAAAATACATTGGACGTAAATTGCACCGTATTGCGCGTAAAGGCGCAGACCACCAAGCTCAAGGCATTATCGAAGCCCGTTTAGATGAAGCCGTCGCCAACCCCTTCCGCTATCTCCATCTCGGCAGCCTGGCATACATTGGCAATGCTGCCGTGTTTGATCTTGGGGGCATATCCTTCATGGGTGGTCTCGCTGCTATGTATGTCTGGCGTAGTGTATACTGGAACGAGCAGGTCTCCTCCAGGACAAGGGCTCTTCTCATGATCGACTGGATTGTTCGGTGAGTCCATTGTGTTACATTCCACGTATGCTGGTACTGAGTGGTTTCCAGCGGAATCTGGGGAAGGGACTTGTCCAGGCTTTAATGACACTGAACGACATGCATGATGTAGAGTACATAGAGCTAGATAGAGCACTTACAGTAGTTAGTAGACTAGCCCTGCGCTTCATACCCTAATGTAGAACCCGGACTCGCGCATCCGACGCGCAAACTTCTCACAATTGTAATTTGGGCTGGCCCGGGAGGGTGATAAGTAGGCTATAAAGTTGACCTTTTACGGTTTGTCCACTGCAGGGAGTCAGGGCGGCCTGAAATGATCGGTGAACTTCGGTGGTATTGGCTATTGGTTCCGTTCCGAGTAGTTGGCCTGCCTGCTATGCAACTATTCAAGGTATCCTTTGAGCTGAGCTAGAACAGAATACTTGCACGTTCCCTCGTCTTTAGTACTGATTTCTCCGATAACTAGCCAAACCAGTCAAAGCTGCCAACACTCTGCAAGGCCCCCAGTCTCCAGATGACGTCGCTTTCCTTAAATGGGTCTAGTAGTTCCTCATTTGGACCTGTCGTCCGGCGCGACCTGGCGCGACTTAGAACGAAGACTGTTGGTAGAATTTCCACCAGCGATAGGTGCGAGACATAGCTCAATACCGCCCAACCGGATTGTTTTTGAATAACCGATTTGGTCTTTGTAAAGTGGATGAAGGGGTTTGGAGGAGCAACATCTGACAGGGCAGGTTAAGTACTTAGGCACAACTATCATGTTGTGTAGGTCCGAAAAGGAACCGCTCTTTCTTTGAAAATTCATTCCCTTGAGACTTTTGGTTTCTCCCACCTTGAACGAGGTTGAACCATTCGGCAATGGGTTTTTGGCTAGTCTTCGCATACGATACTGTTAATTCTGCTGGATTTCCCACTAATAGATACAACAATAAATTACAGTAGATACCACTCTACGGACCAGTCTTGTGCCCCTCTAAGTTACATACCGAGTATCTCCCCGTCTACAGGCAAAGTGTTTATGCAGGTCGGGACTATATTTCACCCAGAAGAATTGAGAAGATTGTGAATGCTTATTCGGGAGCTGGCGTAGGATTGTGCGCCGTGCGTAATTGATTGAGGCGGCGGCGGCAGCAAAGGCGGCGGCGAGGAATGCATACCAGCGTCTGAAGGCCCGGACTCGCGGGGATGTGCGTTGTGAAGGAAATTTGAAGGACTGGCGGGGTACAAGTCACGCGAGTAATAGTCGAGCGCCGAACGTAGGTGACTTTCATCTTCAAACTGGCGGGCCGGTCTGTCATGGCGCCAACCTGGCGACCCAAGACCAGAGGATCGATGCCCAGAGGTCGACCCCTCCGAGGGGGCAGCTGAGGACGTTGATGATGGGCATTGTCTTCGGGATGAACGACCAGCCTGCCCTGCTACGCGAGAGCCGTCGGGATCAGAGGATGAGGTGTTGTTTTTCTTCTTCTCTACTCGTCGGGTCGAAGGTGGTGCGACCTTTTTTCTCTTCGCTGGCTTGGACGATTCGAGTAATGGTTCGACACCGTTGCGCCTCTCGCGAACGTTTTTTCTAATCCAGATCTTCACACCCTGCTCGGAAAACGAACACGAGAGTAATGTAGACTCTGTGTGATGTTAGCCAGCGGAGGAAGAAATATGAGAGAGACCTGCTTTGCATTCCAGGGAATTTGCGAGACTGGAATACCTCGAAAACATTGGAATATATATGGTCGCGGTAGACCGTGGTCGTCCTGTCGAAGATGAGTGATGAGCAGCATAACGATAACACCATCGTACCCATCGACCTCATAGACGCTGAACTTGAGTCTGTATTTTCCCTCCGCCCTTACGCCAATTTCAGGAAAAATGAAGAAACCGCCGCGTCGGCCACCGCACTCGGGATCTTTCAGGACGTGCAACGAAGACACTGCAGACCCAACGATCAGGCGCGCGGGGGTGGACTGAAAACAGAAGCGAATGTTCAGTAATGCTGGTATGTCGAGAGCGTTATGTCGCACCGAGTCTGTATTTTCTTGAGGGTGAACTTCATCGTACTCAATCCCCTGCTCAGTGTCCTGTGTCCTTAGCCTGGTATTGACAAGCGTGACGAATGCGAAGTAGTTGGGGTTCTGCAGAAGTTGTGTTTCGTTTCTATTGGGTCCTGTAATACGCATTTCGATGATGGGCGGCGGGTCGATGGGGCGGCGGTCGGTGGCCGCTTGAAGAGAGTAAAATCAGTTTACGCTGCTCGGGAAATGGGCTGCCGTTAGACGCACATGTACAGAATCGCGCATGAAGCGGCTCTTGACGCATTGTGAGTGTGTAAGTCAGGGCACCGGCAGACGTAGTCGACGTGCTCATTGTCTTCGAAGATAGGCATGTCCGCTTTGCGGAGTGAAGCGTTGTAGTTGGGTCGTAGAACTAGCGCGCGGTGTAGAAATAGCAGGGACTGAACAGAACGAAAAGACTCTGGCAATTGAGAACACGGCCTCACTACCGGAGAATCAGTCAGCCGCCATGGGATTCGGAGTTGTTGGGGCAGACCTCTGCTAGCATGGTGCGGGGAAGTTGAAAGAGAGAAAGGAAGAAAGTATGTACCAAAACGCCGCGTACTTAAAAGGCCAAGAGGCCCACGGATGGCCGTTGCGCATGCCGACATCATGCGCAGTGTCCCAACAGGTTCCAATGAACTGGTAATCCAGTCGCGGCGGCCGTGCTCAACTTACCCACGCTCGGGGGCCGTCTTTCTTGCCGTGGATGAACAGAGAGTGCGACTGGCAAGCCGACGACCCAGATTGCTCTGGATTTCTCGGTGAGCTACCTTTGAGGAAGGATGAAGGATAAACAAAGGACAGACGAAGTCAAATCGCAGCTTCCGCCTTTCAATTTGGCATTGTTCCGAAGTGGTCAACAAAGCGGGGAAACACGTGCAGGAACGCACTTCTATATGGAGAACACAGCCACCCCCGGGATACTGAGGTCGTTGTAAATGTCGAACAAATATGTAGTTTCTCATTCTTGACATGTAGTCCACGCAAATTTGCTGCGTGTGCATCCTCCAGCCCCGCTTGACGCCACAAAAGCACGACAATCGTTTTGTCAATTGGTATCCAAACGGTCGGGCCATTCACACGTGACTTTGCAGCATTCGATAGGCGCCGATGCGTTCAGAGTCCGTCGTACTGTGTTTGTACATACCGTATGTGAATTGAACACAACTTGGTTGGGTCTGACCAAAGAGCGAAATATCGTACGCAGATCAAAAGCAAACCCCTCCGGATTCCCATATGGGTATACAAGCGGTACCCTACATACGGTGTGAGGCACAATTCCATTTTCCTGCAGTCTTACTCCCGACCACCATCATCTCTAACGGGAAATGTCCGCAAACGAACTTGCCGCGTACGAGCAGCAAAGAGAAGCTCTCATCGCTAAAGATCGCGCTTTACGCCTGGACAACAAGTATGCCGGACAAGTTACAGAGCTGGAGAAGAACGCAGACAACATTGTCCGAGCGATAAGAACTGAAGAGGCCTCGACGATATGGTCGGCCGAGCATCCAGGTATGCCGCCGGTCACCTCTTCGATTTCCGTATTCAACGGGCCCGGCACGCAGAAATTGCGCATCCGTTTCCAGGGATGGAGTTTCTCACGGGAAAGAGTATCATTGACCAGACTAAGCTACTCAAAATTCTTCACAAAGTCAGTCATTACTTACCTGGGAATACATCATCCTCATTCAAAAAGTAGATGCCCAAAGGAGCTTTGCTTCATGCACATCTTGATGCTACAGTCGAAGCCCCGTTCCTCCTCAAGGCCGCATTGGAAGAGCCCGCCATGCACGTTCGCGTCACACAGACAATCAATGCGCAGACAATTAGCACGACTCTTCCAGAATTTCAGGCTCTCCCTGTTGCTCTGAGGCCACAAGGAGCGTCTAGCATTTGCAGCGGTACTTATGAGTCCGGAAGTTGGGTTTCCATCCAGGCTGCACGATCCTCGTTCAGTTCTGAGCTTGGCGGGCCTGGAGGCTTTGATTCGTGGGTGCTGCGAGGCATGACTATCAACCCTGCCGAGGCGTACGGGACTCACAACACAGTGACCAAGGTAGGCACACGGGCATTTGCTCACTCGCAGCCGCCAACGTTGTTTCCTAGATCTGGCAGAAATTTGGAAGCACCTTCTTGGTCTCTGGGGTAATACATCTCAAACTATTCGTGCATGGAACGCTATTGAGGTTAAATAGGGCTTCGTGTTGTATATGCCCATATTCGAGAAGTATGTCCGCGAGTTCCTTCGCTCTTCAGTCGAGGACGGCGTCTTGTATGTCGAGCCTCGTATCAACTTTTGGTTCAAGTACGTTCAACTGCTGCTCGCATTTCCTGTAGGGCTGATCTTCGACAGAACGTTTGTCGATGCAGATGGGAACGACACTGTATCACATTCAGATGTACTCAAGACCTTCGAGCGCATCGTGAAAGAATTCAAGGCCGAGCTAGCTGCCGAAGGGCGTAGCGACGAGTTCGTTGACGCCAAGGTTTGCCTTCTCTCCGTATCCTGTCGCTAGACTAACAATCATGAAAGATAATCTACTCATCGTTGAGATTCATCAAGCCTGACGAGCTAGTGTGGTATCTAGAAGATTGCATCGAGATGAAGAAGGAGTTCCCGCACCTCATTGTCGGATTCGACATGGTCGGCGATGAAAATGTGTTGTTCCCACTGAAGTTCTACTTGAAAGAGCTGTTGCAATTCAAGCAAATGCAGAGAGACGCTGGAGTGGAAATACCATTCGTCTTTCATGCTGGCGAAACCCTTGGCGATGGGACAGCTGCAGACGACAATCTGTACGATGCTATTCTGCTAGGTACAAAACGCATTGGGCACGGGTACGTCGTGACTATGTCTGGGTGCTTGCTCTCTGATTTTCGCCAGCTTTTCGCTCGTCAAGCACCCGGAAATCATGCGCTTATGTCGCGAACGAGACATTGCTCTCGAAGTTTGCCCAATTTCGTGAGTCGCTAGATATTCGAGATACCTCTTATTCATATCCTTTGACCACAGTAACGAGATCCTTGTATGTTCCCCGTAACTCTTCTGTTCGTGATTGTGGAAAGCTCATTCTGTCCTAGCGATTGACGTCGTCGATGCCCATGCACCCACTCCCTATTCTCGTGAACCACGGGATATCCGTCGCCTTGTGCTCTGACGACCCTTCTGTCTTCGGAAACATGGGCCTGAGTTACGACTACTATCAGGTAAGAGGGCCTGGGGCAGAACGTCTCTGCTCAATCTAAAACCCTGTACAGGTGCTGGTATCAAGTGAAGTCTCCGGACTGAGCCAGCTTGGGGCAATGGCGCGCGACAGTATCCAGGTGGGTGCCTTCCTTACTTTAAAACTTCTCTCACTAATGAGAAAAATCTCAAGCATGCGCTTTTGACAGCGGAGGAAAAGGAGGTCGCTGTAGGAAAATGGACAAAACAGTGGAACAGGTTTTTGGGCACAATCGCTGACGGGTCGGCGATGCTGTGAGATTTTCCAACGAGTCGCGGCTCTCAACAGCTGCATGATATATATTATAGTGATGTCTATGCTTAACTGAGAATATGGGAATAACGGATGACGGATTCAGCTGCGCTCAAAAGGAAATGGCCGATGTGTAGATCAATAAAGAGACGGAGGTATTAGTGCACGTGTGTCTGATCCAGTGATACTCGGTGCCGAGAGACTGTCACAACTCTGTCAACAACCACCATCTGCCACTGAACGCGATGAAAAAACCCGACAGTAAGCGACGGAGGACAGGCGCTGTATCGCGTCGCGTAGCGCTTACAGTTGAAGTCGGAAAGCTAAGCCTGCTTTTGGAGATGCCACTGGACATTCTGTACGAGGTGCGCAACAGCAGACCCATCTTGGTACTTTACACTCAAGAGAGGAAATAGGTCCTTATGCACGTATGGCCTGTGGACCTCTTGAACTTGGCCCGAACTTCAAAGCAGCTTCGCGCTCACGTGATGAGTCGCGGATGGAGTTCGGTATGGCGCGCGGCATTCGAGAACGACCCGGACAAGTTTCCCCCATTACCAGAGGGAATGAATGAACCTCAGTACGCGGATTTGACTACAATGCCCTATTGTCAGGTATGCGTCGTGTTCCCCCAATGGTAGAGGGCAATGACCAGATTTCTTTCAGCACTGCTTGACCCCAGTCGCAAATCGCTTGTGGTGTCTGAAAAGGCGACTATGCAGCGTAGGGGAAATGATATGTTGATTATTTGAGCTCAGGTCCTTTCATTTGTAGCGTTGCCAGGTTGGAGTTACCGTCGACAGTGTTGGCGCGCTCAACGCGGGATGGCCGCCTACTGAACATACGGACATATTGTTGACCGACTTTGTATCCGGTAAGTCAGTCTTTGCTAACATTGTGTGTTCCACAGCACTTAAATGGGTGCAAGCTCCATATATGACTTCCGTGCATATACTCGTAGACATCGACGAGGTCCGAGCTGCTCTCGTCGCATGCTCAGATGAAGGGGCTATTCAAGTCTACCGAGCAAAGCGCCTGCGTGTGGTCGAGGCTATGCATAAGGTTTTACTTCCGTGTGTGATAGTGCTTGGAAACTCACTCTCTGCAGTTTAGGGATGACTGTTCAAAGTCTACGCTTGCGCGGGTCCGTCGAGTTGCTGACGAGAAAGTTCAAGCACAGCTGCGGCGGCGAGCAGCGTGAGTATCGACCCCAAAACCAAGTTCTATTCCAATGAAATCTCATCCTTTTTTGACAGGATCACGCAAAAGCTGCAGGCGCTGGGTCACTCAGAAGAAATCGCATACCTAGAAGAGAACCCGGTACGTGCTAGGGACTATTGGGAGCATCAAGATGTCTCTTCAAGCATTGCATTGTACGACGATGGTACGTTGCGTTACTTCCGGATGCATATGTCTCATTTCGGCCAGAGTTCAAGACAATATACCCACGCCTGAAGCCAATGATGGACATGGCCCGGGAGAAACTCAACGCTCGTAAACAGCGACGACTGAACAGCACGCGCCTTCAAATTCTATCCAAGTTGCTCGAACAGCATGCCATCGAAAGTCCTTCGAAAATGTCGCCCAGTCTTGCAGATCTTGCCTTTATGCCCGAAATCATGAAAATCCTCAAAATCAAAGATGTCAACCGATACTCTGTCGATGTAGATTTTGCAGCCATTCAAAAGATGCTGCCAAAACTATGCAAGGAATGGCGGCGGTCACAGCAGGAAAGATTGGCTGCCATCATGCCTAAAGGATTGAACGTCTCGCATTTATGTTTGGCAATGGCCTACTTTCAGTGTGACGACTGTCCTGGACCCATCGGTTACCCCAACATCTTTTCTCACCAGTGTCTTCGCACCCTCCGACCGGGCTACAGAAATCGAGAGGACGATGTTGTGCGCTTACTGGACTCTCTTGGAGAAGAACCTTGGAACATGGAACCCCGCAGCGGCGTTACATGGAACATCAATGCTGCTGCGTGTGCCGTGGATGTCGTACGGGCGGTGGGTCTATCCCCGCGGGACGCGACACCTGAAGACATGGACCGCGCCGATGTCGACTGGCTCGAGTGCCTTACCTGCCGTGACCCCGTAAAACAACGGAGTCGTGTGTATCAATGGCGCACAGCGGTGAGTATGCTACGTTTACCGTCGCGCAAGCGTTCTCAATCAACTTCATAGATTGTGCATGGCATGAACCATTTAAGTCTAAGGCAACCCGCAGTGTGGTCACAGGTCACTCGCGCAGAGGACATCAAGGCAGCGGAGGATGAAGATATTGTGCAGGCAGAACGCTCAAAGCACCATATTCCCATTCATGCTTGCTCTCTGTGTCAACTTGGTGTCCCTCGGCATCTAAGAGCTGACCATCTTAAGCTTGCGTGCGTGGTACTCATCTTTGTGTATTTTGGCCTGACATTGTTGTTCAGACATCCAACCAATGAAGGCTTACGGTTGTCCACTACGTTCACACCTTCGCCAAACGCACAGTTGGAAGATCAACCATATAAAGTTGTCATCCCACTTGCTCGTCGACCTGCAGCTAAGGCGACGGGACAACCTGTCCTTGATCTCACGGCTGATCATGGCCAATCGCATCGGGAGGTCATCGAACTGGACGACTCGGACGACGACGTTATTGAAATCCTAGAATGAGCATTCTTTTCTCGTAATTTTATTATTTTGATATGCCACTTTTTAATCCTAACCCTGTACTAGCTACATATACATATTGCTGTTATTAGAAAGGATAGTCTGTCTTGGGCTTTTCTCCCTCTTCAAGTAGGCCCGCCGCGATTTGCTCCGCGTGTTTCTGGTCGAGGTAAGGGAGTAGCCCATGTTGAAATCGGTCACGACTCTTGTATCTACCGAACATATCAGCATGGCCATCGCTCGCAACATCATATGGCACTGGACGTACTCGGCAACGTCTTCGGGCCAACTCCTAATCGCACTGGCCATTCTTCCCGGGACGCCGACCTCTTGTGCGATACTCGATACTGGCTCGAGATAGGTACGGACAGTGAAGACAATCCCACGGGTCCTAGGAAGACGCCTGAGACTCTGCCGTTCTTGGCGAAGGGAGATCCAGTCGGGGTCGATGTGCATTCTGCCTGATCCATGCCCGCCGCTGGCCTCTCCCTCTTGCACGCCCAGGCCGGTGCCAGCTTGGAATGCGTCTTCCGCGCCGACCATGTTCTCTGCCCAGGCGAGCTCATACGGATCACGCTTGTCGAAAGACCCGCCGGCTTGCTTTGGGTCTTTAGCGACAGCAAAGTGATAGTTGTTGCGCTGAATAAACTTGTCGCAGGTCAAACGCTGGAAGAAACGGTTCATGCTTGTTTGTAGTTTCGTCGGATACTGTGGGACGCGACCGGAGAAATGGATCTCGTCCTGCGTATGATTGTAAGTGTTGACCCCAGCTCGAAACCATCAGGTTAAACATACAAGGGACATTCCAATCTTGTCTGTAAGACGCCAGAATCCTGGGACCTGTGTGGAAGGTTAGAATCGCCTCATAGGGTCGCGGTGGAAGGATTTTACGATAATAGCGCCAGCACGCAGGTAATAAACCCCATCGGTTCCTTCGAGCATTATGGCAAGATCATCCTGGACAAGCAAGCCAGCAACTTTCATAGGGTCTTCTGTTCTCAAGTCGTACGTCGCGTTCACAGGGAGAACAGTGATGCGAACGATTCTGCCTTCGCCATACCACCCGCCCGAGCCATGTACATCGCGCTCTACCGTGTAGACATTTGGATACCGTCTGAACACATCTTAGAATCATCCTGCCGAGGGAACTATGCTCTTACCTGCTCAGATATTCGCAGAGTTCATCGGCGAGCTCACGAGCTGAAAATCTTATTCAGACTACCGCATTCCATAGGTAAAAATCAACGCACCAGCATCGGCGCCAGATACGGGCACCTTCTCGTCAGCTGGAAGAGTTTGAACAAGCTGCGAACCGCGCTCTGAGACCAGATTAGACCAAGAAACTGAAGCAGGAAAGGCTAGTTTACCAGCGACGCGGTCTGTTCGAATCTTATGGTACGTCGAAAATTGGTTGTCGACCTACAAACCGTCGTTTGAACGTTGTGGGAGTGATGAAAGCACATCATCGGCGCACCTCGATCCAATGATCCGAACTGATGGTTTTGATGCCCATTGTCACACTGTTGTGGCGTCAGCAATATAGCGGCAAAGGTCAGCAGGGAAAGACGCACTGGTAATCGCCCCATCGGAATGGTCTGTATGGCATGGGCTTCATTTCAATCAAGGGCTTAGTGCATGGCGTTATTTGTGGGTAGGTGAATGTGTCGGACGTTTCTGGGAGAGCTGAACCCCAAGTCAGTTACACTGTGTTACACGATGACCGAGGGATGTCACTGACGATGCTTGGAATCTCGAGGAAGAGTCGGCGACGAGGGCGTCTTCACCACTCTGTACTTCAGGTGGTATAGTGTAGCCAGCAGCGCTATCAACGCGAAGGGGGCAAGTGAAATGTAGTCCAACATCTGAGTCGTTGCAATATGGGGGGAAGAATGAGAGGGTCAGTTGACAAGTCGTCGGATTATGTACAACGTCTGGCCCGTCCAGACAAGCGGGTGGAGCGATAGATAGGCTCAATCAGGCTCAATCCTACCAGGGTTCCGCGCAGGTTTGTCTGATAAGACTCGAGAACCTTGACCGTACGCCCTGCAGAGGCCGTCTCCCATGACATATAGGGCGGATTATCCTTGAACATTCCTCGAACACGCTTCTGCGCATTTAGGTCTTATCCAAAACTTCTGATTCGTTTACAACAAAATAGCAGTGGGTGCATTTACTTTCCCTAAATCTACACCATGGACACCATCTCGTCCTTCTCCGATTCCGTAGGCCGGCTCAATGTTGTTTGTGGGTTAGGAATGACCCCATCCTTCACGAGTGACCTGAAGTCTGCCACCTTATCAAGGTCTTCCTCCCTGTGAGCAACCGTGTTGTCAGCTAGAGCGCAAGAAAGGGTCATGTACCGCTCACGAGATGAGGCCCTTCTCCAGCTGGCGCTTCGTGAGCTCCTGTAGATAGGGCATCAGGCGTTCTTTGTAAACATGGTCCTCCTTGTACTATGGTCGAGAACGTCAGCATGTAGGCACCTGAACTTGGCCGTGTTGTACGTACGTCCATGAGAGCTCGATCTCCATCGGTATGAATCTTGGCAAGCAAGGCTGGCACCAAAGGAGTCTCTACTAAATCTTCAAGACGCTTAAGCATAACGTGTCTAATGAGAGTCAGTTTGGGGCGTGCGCTGAGACTAGAAGCACTTGCACTCCGAATATAATGCCGTTAGAACGAGGGAGCTTGCGGAAGGTTTGGTGGTCCATTCGCAGCCACATATCCTTGGGATGTGTGCTGTCTTGAAGTCTCTGCGACGAAATGATGCTATCTAAAAACACGGTCAGTGCGAGTTCAACCTCTGGCTTAGCATACGCACGAAGGAAGAGATTGCGGTCATCAACCATGGACCAACTGGTGCGCTCGAATGGCTCATGCTCCTTGAACCGTTTCAACGTGCGCTCAACGCTCATGAGTATCTTTTCATTGAAGTGGGGTATCTTCTTGTGAACCTGGGGAAATTTTGGGTCAGGGATGGCCGCTGGAGACGGGAACGGAGAAATGAATCTCACCTGTTCGAGGGGTTGACCAATGTACTGCGCGAGTGTGTAGAATCCCGGGAAGGCCACAAGACCGCCAGAGAAGTAGACATGCCCATCGTCCCGCTCCTTCCCCATCAAGAAGTCATCCTGCACGAGCCGTGACACCACCAGTAATGCGTCTACGCCCGTCAGGTGTCCAGTCTCCACAAACTCTTCGCCGGTGATCTTGTTGTGGATGCCTGTTTTCCTAATGGGACTGAACAGTGTGGGAAACCGTTTGGGGAGGTAGTCGACGAGGGTTTCCAGTAACTCAGCACAGGCATCGTCATTCTCTGGGAGTGAATCGACCACGACCTTGCCTATTGAAACTGTGAGTTTGAACAGAACGCCGAAATGAAGTATGCACACCTTTCTCTTGGATGACCTTTGTCTTGTGCTCGATGTACCACGCATAATCCTTGTCTATCTCGATCCAGTCGTTGATGTGCATGGGTTGGTGGGCCATTGTCTAGCCTCGACGCGTTAGAAAAGCTGCGCAAGCAAAGGTAGCAGACGCACTTGGAAATAAGGGAAGCGGAGAGTCTTGTTGACATAGATATGATTGCGGGTGTGGGCAGTCTCGAGGTCAAAATCATAGTATGGATCTGGCTGGGCGAGCGTCGTTGGTTTCTCTTTGCGGGACACAGGCTCTGGCTCGGAATACGCTGGTTTATTTGGTAGAGCAATCAAGCGTTTTCGTTGGTGTATGAGAAGGACGAAAACAGAGAGGACGGAGAATGTTGCAGCGAGGTCGGTCCAGGAGAGCATGTTGACGGTGTCCAATAGAGCAGAAACGCCACTGTCGTATTAAGAATTCCTGAGGTCATAAGTATGCAACCCTGGTCGCGTGTGGATAAGGAAATGGGCATATGAGGATGGTTGATTAAGATAGGCAGTATTCGAGAAGCAGTGGGGTGATATCAGTACTTGCGGTTGGCCGCCCAGTGCATTCGGATAAGACATCCCCATCGTTGAGCCGAGGATTCCGACTTTCGCCTTGAGCTCGCTTGGAAGACTTGTGTTTGCGATAGCGCGAACGAAGGTTGGCAGAGCGTTGGTGAGCGAAATGAACAGTTGATCCAACCCCCACCGTGATCGCCACCAAGCGCGCGTGGCCTTAGAGTTCGACCCCGGGATCGCGCAAAAAGGAACTTGTTATCTCCCAAATAATTGTTTTGGACAGCTTAAGATTGGCTGACGCGGAACCTGATAATGGGGTGACTACTATTGGGTTTACTTAAACCCTGGGCGCGGCGTCCGTACTATGCTATCTGTGCATCTGACGGGCACTTCAGAAGGTCCAGGTAAGTACCACTCCCTCGTTTATGGAATACCGTAGTTCCGGCTTGTCCTTGGGACTCCATATAATGCACGGTACCTTTGGTTGCTTCTCTGACCACCACACCCTCTTCCATCATGCCCGTCGCAACTCCCAGTACGCGTCCCATCTCTCTCTGAGAATAGCATAGTTTGACACTCTGCAGACCCCAATGTCAGCCTCCCCTCATCCTGGTACCGTTCCGATGCCATCTACGAGCTCGAACGTCGTGCCATCTTTGCGAAGAAGTGGCTTTTCCTATGCCACACCAACGTATGTCGTTCGGTTTCCTAGGTGCCAGTTTAATACTAAACTTGGAACGTTCGAAGCGCTTGAATAAGGCAGGCGAGTATGTGCGATTCAAGATTGCCGGTTACCACTTCTTCGTCATCAAGGACCGAGAGGGCAAGATCAATGCTTTCCACAACGTCTGTCGCCACAGAGCATTCCCTATCATAGGCTCGAAGAAGGAAGGAGAGGCCGACCCAATGCACGAGGATGGCAAAGTCAGCATCCTTGCATGCAAGTTCCACGGTTGGAGGTGCGTATACTCTTTGGGACAAGCTCGTCTCAATACTGAAGGGACGCAGCTACACAATGCAAGGCAAGCTTGCGAAGGCGCCCGGATTCCAAGACCAGCCAGGATTCGTCCCGGCAGATAATGGTCTCTTCAGCATTAGAACGCATATTGACAAGCTTGGATATCTCTACATCAACATGGATACGTGCGTTTTCTTCTTAGTGTTTTGTGTGCAACCTTTATTCATTGATACAGGTCGGACAACTACCTGAAGTGGGAAGAGCAGGTACTATCTCGCGTCAGTTTCCCTTCAATTTTCCTTACCACGCACTCAGTTCGGAACTATGGACTCGCAGCCACGGGTGGAAGGCTTCCCAATCGACAAATACAAGTATGCCTTCAGTTGGTCCTTTGAGAACTGTATGTGGTCTTCTCCAGTGCGACGCAACTCGGAACTAACCTTCTCAAGGCGAATACAACTGGAAGACCCTTGTCGACAACGTACGCCCCATGCCACCTTCACTCCATCTGTAGCTAATGCTCCATTAGTACAACGAATGTTACCACTGCCAGGTTGCCCACCCTGGCATTGCTAGCACTGTCGACCTCAAATCATACTATGTTCAAGGCCAGGATAGCTATGTTGCGCACTTCTCGCCACCCAAACCAGAGAACATGGAGAAGCGCGAAGACGGATCCATTGTCGCGACATTCCTCTACCCATATGCGTCGTATGTTTTTTTTCTTTCCCATCGCAGAACGCGTGCTGATGGTCTGTAGTATCACGCTGATGCCGTCCTACGCATACACCATGCGTGTCGTACCCATCGATGCCCATCGTACCGAAGTAAGAAACGCATACTTTGGTCAAGGTTTATCCTCATCTTAGATAGATGCAATACGACGTGTACCGTCCGACCGATGCCTCAGACCAAGACTTCGACGCAACGCACGAGTTCTTCTTGCAGGTGCGGACACGTCGCTGTCCCATGTACTAAACACTGACGTTGTCCAGGTCGAAGCGGAAGACAAATATCTCTGCGTGCGTTCTTGCATTACCATAAATGGGCTCATAACCTCATGCCGTTCCATATGCAGACGAACGCACAGAAGAACATGGAAGCCGGAGTCTATCAGAGCGGGGCTCTGCACGAGGTTAGTGGATCTTCTGTATGTCCAGCGAGCGGGACACTCACTCGGAGGCATGGCGTCAGAAAAAGGAACATGGCGTGCTTTACTGGCAGGGCCTCGTGCGCAAGGCTCTCATGGAACATCGCAAGCTCGAAGAAGAGGCTGGACGACAGATATACCCTGCCTTGCCAGACGGAGGGCTTCAGAGCAACGAGGAGGTTTTCTGCACCAAGTTGGAGTCGGCGTGTGGGACACCAAAGCATTTGGAATGGTGAAGATGTTCTGCTTTGTGTATTATATATACCAGGTCGCAGGATTGCGACCAGCCATCACTTGACGAAGAGAGTTGTTGTATATGTAGTAGTGTGTAGTCCGATATGTGCTTTGACCCCGAGGAATCAACTTGTGTACACCTTCGTCTGGAGTGGATCGTGCAGCGTTTATGAATAACACCTAAATGCATTAATCCTAGCAATACACAAGTGATGGCTGCAGCCACACATTACACTGGTCGTACAAGAATCTATTCTTACCACTGGTCATAACGCCGAACGATACCATCGTCCGCTGCTGTCCACAGAGCACCTCCAGACGATAACCGAGCATGCCTTGCCGGATAGCAGTCTGGTCCGACAATCTCAGCATCTACTTTGATTCCCCCGTCCTTGAGCGAAGCCACATATGGCATGCCGTCCGATGTGCATACCACCAGCTTACTTGCGTTCAAGAAACACAGGCTGTCCACTGACACAGTTGTTCCCCACCCTCTTCTCCATTCATGTAGCGGGGTGCCCGGAGCGCGCACATCGAAAATTCGGACAACTCCTTTTGCAGAGCCCGTCGCAAGCAAGTTGGCTGACAGTGCCAGACTCGAGGCTCCGGACTCGATGATCTTTTCCTTGCCGTCGCCCTCCTCTCCCTCGGCGCGCGCTCTTAGATCTAAGCGATATACGCCACCAAGAGTTGCCGCGTATGCTGTATTTGTGTCTGAATCCTCGGAAGGCAATGCCAGGGAAGTCACACCACCGTCGTTAAACCACACTGTGCTAGTATTCTGCCTGGATGGTACATCCCATACCCGGACGGTGGTATCGGCGCTGGCAGAAATGACAGTCCGACCCACGCCAACAATGCAAGCATCTGTCACGGCCCTTGTATGCGCCTGGAAGGTGCGCGCAGGCTGTAGTGGAATGCCGTCGGCTTCAGATGCTGTATTTGCGGACAAAATGTGCAACGAAAAGTCTGCGGAGGTGGAGAGCAGTACTTTGGATGACGGGAAGAAGCGCAGGGAGGTGACAGTGCTCTTGTGTGGGCGTTCCTTGAGATCCACTTTGATAGTAGGTTCGCCTTCGGATAGGCGGTCTCGCGGCGGGGGTACGTTCGAGGCAGAGCAAAGTGCGATGCTGCCATCCAAGAATCCCATGGCGAATTTCTCTTCATTGGGTGCAATGTCGAAAGCCGTGATTCGGTGAGGACTGGCTTGGTTCGCATAGAACGCATCTGCGTACGATTGTGCAGGGAAATATAGTTTTGATGTTTCATTGCGAGAGCTCAGGACGTATCGCGGAGGATGTTTGTGGTCTTGTGCCTACGAAATTAGGATCCGTGGGATAGTTCAAAGTCCAGCAATCGTACCGGTGCTCTCTCAATCTTGACGCTGCCTTCCCGTCTGGTCAGCTTGACTAAGTTTCGGTCATGGTCGTCCAGCGAGACGCGTAGTTTTCCATGTTCTGACAGATAGGATTCTCTCTTGGGGTCGGGGTCATATCGAGATACCCAGATATCTTCGTAGGGAATAGTGCCCTGTTCTACGTCCGTGAGTACGGATGTGAACGACGGTTGGACCGTCGTTATCGGCAGAAGTTCGTGCATAGCCTATACTTCAGGAGCACTTGGTTTTCAAAAGCCATTATCAAAGGGTTGTCGAGCTTACCAGAGATGATCGTAAGCAGTAAGAAAGAGATTGACCGCGCGTAGGTTACAGGCGCCGCGACTCCGGTGATCGGCAGCACGTCCCGGGCGGCGACTGTCACTTCACAGACGACCACCATTGGCGACGATTCTTTGGCCGACAATGAAGGACTCTGTAGCAAGTTTGCTTCGGGTAAGACTATTGAGGCTTGAGTTATTTATCTAATCCATTCTCTTAGGCCCCTCGCGTTCGGCGTGAGCATCTCAGGAAGGTTCGTAAGGTGATATGAGGAGGGCATCCAAATGCTGAGCTGGTGCTAGTATTCATGGCTTCCGGATGTCTTCCGTATCAAAGGCAGTGTGCGTCGTCGTCCAAACATCTGATTATTGTACTAATTGGCTTCCCCAGACGATACCCCGCATTGTTGGCCCAGTGATCACAGTCACACTATTTGCCGCCATCATCGCTGGACTGAACTCCAAGGGATACAACGTCGTGTTGACGAACTCTGTAGTTCCTTTGCTCTCCGTAGTGGTATGTGGTATCTCTTCATTGCCATCAATCATCTGATGAACGGCCCAACAGGTTGGTCTCATTCTGGTCTTCAGGTATCACCGTTCACTCTTCCCTATGGTATACTGTAATCTAACAAATCCATAGGAATGGGTTGGTGCGCCCACTTTACACGGTTTATAATGCTCATACCCTTCACTAGCTCTTCGTATGACCGCTGGTGGGAGGGACGCAAATCGTTTGCCAGCATGACTTCCAATATCAGGAATCTTTCGCGCCAGGTCTGGGTCAATGTCGCACCATTACCACCCGACCAGGATGTAGCTATCAAAGGCAAAGCTCCGTCTGTCCCATTGACCAGAGCCCAATTGCACAAACGCAAGGCAGAAACTCTGCATCTCTGCCTTAGTTTCGCGTTCGCTGTGAAGCATTACCTCCGAGGGGAAGATGGTGTACATTGGGAGGACTATAAAGGAGTGCTTCCCTCGATATTTGACCGATTTGACGAGACTGGGGAGATCGAGGTCGTTCACGGCAACGGAACGCGTACAATGCCTAGCTTGAGCGCGTCATTTGCGTCGGGCTACTCCTCCACCGGAAACGATTCCCCCGTGACTTCTCGAAGCGGTCGTGCATCTCCCGACACAATGCAGGCGACTATCAAGCCTGATGCCACCAAGAGAGTCAAGCACAAGCGTAGCAAAAGACAGATGTCGGAGAGAACACCACTGTTCGGGGAAAGTCGAGTGGATATTGTGCATGAATCCATTCCCTTACCGCTGGTCATCGCACACGAAATCTCGCGTAGGCTATTCCAATTCAGAAGAGATGGTCTACTGGAAACAGTCGGTCCCGCTGGCACGAACTCCATGACGGCGCTGTGGGCGATTTCTCGGGGTCGATGCCGCATCAGACTGACCACATTGAAAGGATTCAGAACATGGTCGATAATCTGACCGTGATGGAACGTATAGCGAACACCCCCATACCGCGCTCTTGTGAGCTACTTTCTTTCCGTTCTAGGTATCTGGATATTCTAATGCCCGCCGACAGACGCTGTCCATCTCAAGCAATGCGTGACGCTCTATCTTTTTGCACTCCCGTTGACGATGGTGTCCGACTTGGGCTGGACCATGGTGCCAATTGTCACGGTTGTAGCCTTCACTCTCATGGGTATCGAAGGCATCGCTGATGAGATAGAGATGCCCTTTGGTGAGCTTCATGAAATTGATTGCTCTCTATGAATTACTCATGCTTTCGACTAGGTGATGATTCGGCTGACCTGCCTCTTGGTATGTACTTCCTTTCAGTTTTGTGGGGAAAGAAAATGATTAACATAAATTCACGTAGACCAGTACTGTGCAGATCTCAAGGAGGAAATCATCTACATCATCCGCCATTTGCCAGAGTCGTCGGAGGGTGTGTATGGGTACGACGATGGGGAGGGCGATGATTAGGAACTTCAGCGGTTTACGAAAACTCGATAATGATGGGACTCTTGTACGTAAATGGATGCAACAAGTACGAACTATGGGTTGGAATTAAAGAGGTGTTGAATGTGGCAACTCGATGACTTGGAATTAGACTTGGATGAGAATGTGCCCTCTCTCGCGCGTCTACCGTGCACGCGACCAAGTCCGAAAACCGCATACCTCGCTAGCCTGTGCTGCACGCAAGTGTTTGCACGGAAACACTTACATTAACGCAAATTTCGAAGCGCATTCGCAATGTGAGACGCGAAATTCAATTACTTAGCCTTAGGCTTGGTGTGTGCTGCAGCGTAGGCAGTCATCTCATTATGGTACATTCCCCCATTGACGAACACATACGAAGGACGAGAATAAGTATTGTACGCTATTGCAATTTTTACACATGGACGATTTCATCGCTTGCTTGGACGAATAGCTTCCAACCTCTCCAGGCAATCGAGGACGACATCCAGCGCTACCAAGCTGAAGCTTTTGGCTCCCGCTTCGTTAATGTTCGCCATACCATGACGCCAGGCGGCCCACGCTCTCTCCAATCCCTCGTGTATCTCTTCATCTGTCGGGGTTGTGTTGGGGGTCAACGGAAACAGCTTCCTCTTCACCTCCTTGATCTGCTCTCGAGAATGGATGCGCATCTTCCACATTCGCCCTTGGCGCCATCGTCTCTGTGTGGATTTCTCGAGGATGGTGCCCATCACGACCTCCGCTTCGAGCAGCTTTACCCCAGGTCTATTAGAAAGGGTGTGCGTTGACTGGATGAATTTGATTTCATCCGCGTAGTGCTGGAATAGTGACACAATGGCGGGGTCATCTGGATCGGTAGATGTGTCATACGGTCGCTGGAGGTCGACATAGGGCTCAAGAATTCGAGTGATACTGTCAGTCCCTGGCGGTGTGTGAACGGGCGTGCCCTCGAGGCCATCGTTGGCTTCCGTCAACTCGATTTCACGGAACAATTTCCCGAGCACACGTTCGGAGCGATAGTAGTCTGTCTTCCGGACAGAGATGGCTTCTGCGGCGTGCCAGTCTGGTTTGCATCGGATGAGGGTGTTTGGAAGACGGTCACTTTCGATATCAACTGGGATGCCGTTCTTGGGAAAATCGACCGCCTACACAGTATCAGATGGAATTACAGCGTGTAAAGTGGCATCTTACTTGAGAGCAAAGCGCCGCCAGCTTCTTGCAATCAGCGTCACGAATGCCCTCCTAGTTAATATTAGCCGCAGTGAATGAAGATTACCAGTTCACTCACAGCAGATTGATCTAAGCGTATCAGCGAAAAGAAAAATAAGAGCAGATTCGGGCTCACCTGCTATAATAAGAAGACGGTCAGAAAGCAGCCCCTGCGGCAAGTCAGTGCAGAATCGGGCCCATGTTGGTTGTCACGTACGAGCACATCAGAGTTGATATAGTTGACAATGAAGTCACAGATATCGTCCACAGTCCCCTCCCTATCCAACTCGTATGTTCCTACAGCGTCGTAATCTGCTGCCTTCTCTCCACTGCTGCTGAAAAGCAAGTCTGCGTCCATCACAACGTCATATTGGTCGCCATCCAAATCGCCTCCTCCAAGCTTAGAGGCCAACGACCTATGAATGCATGAAATCCAAAGAGAATGCATCAAGGTCTCGTGCCTACCGCTGTCCTTGGGTTGGGAGTATAACACAATTAACGTGATCTCTGTAGTAAGCGCTTAGTAGTGTCTCTCTATGCTTTACGCAGGTTCCCGACCTGAAAGCACAAAAACTGCCATCATCCGGGGGGCGGACGGCATACACCCGCTGCACTAGAGATCGGGGAAGTGAGCAGCCTTCGTTGGTCGTTGTGAACCTGGCTCACCATCGCCGATATGTGCGACCGGGCTGCGCGAAATTGTACAGGCACCCTCTAGCCATTCTCTCTCCCCGCCGGTCTTTTGCACACATGCAGCAATCTTTCCTTCTCCCAAAGAGAACACGTTATCATATCCCTCTTTGCCAATGTATGTTGGCCCTTCATCCGGCACACCAACGAGTTTGTAGCTTCCGGGGAGTGCAATGCGCGCTTGATGTTTGACCTCTCTCTGGACCTCGTACGACGCAACCTGCCGCAATAACTCGAAGAATGCGTTGAGTCCATCATTATCATAGTTTGCAGGCAACTTGTAACCTATGGAGTCCAGCATTTCGATAATATGGGGTAGGCGGAAGCCCTGGCCGAGAGAATGTGCCCGCAGGAGAGCACGGAAGTTGTCGAGGGAGTCACGGATCGTGCGCGCCTCTGCAAGAGCATTGTATTGCAGAGACATGAACGCGCTATTGGGTACTTTTTGATCTTCAAGAACGGTGATGAGCGGTCTGTTCAGGTAGCATTCATTGGGCTGGTCGAATGCGCGGGCAATCTCGATATCGGCCTCGGAGTTCTTGTCATGAGTCTCGAACTTATTCATACTCTTGCGAAGTCGCATTTTGATAGTCGGGTGTTTGTCAAGCTCGGGATCGACAGCAACGACACCCTTGTATCCCAGGAAGCGAATTTGGAACTGTGAGCAAGATAAAAAAGTGGGCCAAGCGAGTAATTTGAAATCATACGACGGAGGGTTGAATGCTTTTATGGCCATGGTCCCGTCGCCCACGACAGAGTTCGGCCCAGATATCCTTTGCCAAAGTCATCGAAATCGTCCCAGCGCCGTCGGTGAAGACGGAAGGCTCCTGCTTATTTGGGATGTTCACTTGGATGTCTTCTATCTCTTCCCATTGATCCCTACGAATCTTGACCGATGGGTCCGTTGCCGTGAAGGCTTGACCAATACGCGCCGCAAGCTTGGATGGCTGCTTGCTGAGTTTGGTTCCACTGAAGTCGCCAATTTGGCTGCGAATATATCCTGCATCGACGTGTATTCCGTTGTGGTCGAAAGGGGTGACAAACCACACAGCGTGTTCGCGCAATGCAGAAGTCGAATAAGCGAGGAACGTATATCTCCTTCCTGCGAGACTGAAGCCTTCTTTCAGGATGCCGCCGACGCGCTTGCGAACAAATTCTGCGCCGTCCACAGCTCGGTCCCAGCGATACTGGAGTCGATCCTCGTCGCGGAAGTCTACTCGCAAAAAGTTGTCCTCGTAGCCTGCATATTGGCGAATGACACGGTTTGACTGTGTTGGATAAGGGCCTTCCAGTAGCATTCTTGTCGGTGTGAAGGTGACATGACCACAAGGAAAGTAGCCTGGGGATCTCTTCGCATTTTCCGAGTCAGCTTTGTACTCGTCCCGCACTTTCATAAAAACTTGGGCCGGACTGGTCCTAGCGATGGCGACTTTATCTCGCTCGTCCAGAATGATGGAATATTTACGAAGTAGGTCCGCAATATACTGATTGGTGTGAGTCTGGCACAATGCGCGTACCAAAGGTAGAAGCTGTTGAAGGTCTGGCGTATAGAGTCGTCCGTTGTAAAGCAGTGCCTCTAATTGGAATGCCACAAGCCATGGAAAGGCGTCCATAGACTTTCGAAGGGTACGCATAGTTTTGGCATCGAAAAGCTTCCTTTGTGCTGTAGCTTCGATATTTTGAGGCGCATAGAGTTCCTGTTTGCCACGTCTAATGACCATTCGCGGAAGCATGTTTCTGAGCATGGTACTGCCATCATAGTCCGAGTTGTAGATGCCCGCCACCGAACAAAGGCGCTGGAACTCATCCACATATGACTTGTCATCGTAAAGCACAAGACGCATTTGCCAGGCGAATGGGGCGATGGCTGCATGTCCGGGATTGAGCGACGCAACACGGACTTTCTCCTTCTCTCCCTCATAATCACTCAGATGGTAGGCCTCGAATATCGGCGGCGTGAGTAGGTCAAAACATATATCTTGAGAGACGTTAGTGACCCGCTTCTTCATTATGCAGTGAAATGGCAAACATGGCGGCCCGGCTGCGCCTACAGCCATCAGTTTGATACTGTGGAAAGGTATTTCGATGTCACATCCCCCCATGTCTTCTTCCAATGTCTGCGTCTATAGAGCTTGTTTAGATTCATGGTCCCTGTTGCACGGGAGTGAGCTATGCATTGAGCTTACCCTGATACGGATAAGTTTGTGGTCATAGTGGAACATGAGCCAGGCGCTGCGATGTCCAGAGACATATTCGCGCTGCCACTCTATTGAAAACTCCCTGGATGGAATGGGCCCAATGGGAGCGTATTGAGGATAATGGAAAACGCCAAACTGAACGGCAGTGACACGCAGCGGTTCTCTCAAGTCGTCCACAATTTTTGCATGCTCTAGCTCAATTTCCGGGTCGATATACGGTGTTCGCTGGAGTGTCATAGTCACGTAGCGCTGTGCCGGACCGCGCGTAAAGAATCGCAGCTTGTGTTTCTTGTTGTCTGCATTGCGCATCACGACGCGCTTGTCCTCCTGCTTGGTCCATGCAATAAATTTCCTGCCAATTTCCCAGGTTGGGAGCGTCAATGTCCCAGAGCCATCGTTACGCGCGCCACCGAGCTTTTCGTTAGGATTGACTTCGGCCAGGAAGTTGAGCAAACGCTGTTTCTCCGGGAAGTCCTCGTCGTGTGTGGGATGGAATTCAGGCGAATGCAAAGTCTCGGCCAGCTTTTTCATAATATCGTACTTTGTCGCAGTGTCGGGAATGCCTTTGATATCAATCTCCATCGCGCCGATACCTACGAGGTGTCGATGATATGGAAGTAGGACGATGAGAGCCAGTGCTGGCAATCGCATTGCTGACGGGCCCCGGCCCGGCGCCCTGGACTTGTCACCATCAGCCACTTGGCTTTACTCCACGAGTTGTCCCTGTTTGGAGTCCCCGATTTCTTATCCTCAATTGTCTGCGCGATAACTTGCCACAATGGACAAGCTTGGGGACTTGCTCGAGACTATCGAGGACACGCTCAACGCGGCAGCGCCTGAGATGCTCCGCATCCAACAGAAACTCGGCAGTCTTTGGACAAACTTCGGACATCCTCAAGTTCAGCATCTTATGGATAGACTGCCAATGCCACCTTTACCACCGCCACCTCCACCACCTCCACCCCAACACGGCGTAGTAATACAATGGCTCGAGAAGAATCCTGGCAAGGCATGTGGAATTGCTGTCGGATTGTGCGGCTCGTTGCTCGTGGGATACAGCATGCACGCCATACGCCAGCGCAAAGTAAGGGCTGCGACAGTGACTGGGCGCCACTGGAAAGTTGTTGGTGCGTGTCGCTTATCTGGTCAGAAACATCGTGTTTACCATATTGCAGTTGTGCTCGGAGGAGACCACCCATTGGGGGCCCCCTTGATTAGGGATCTCGAGCGGAAAGGCTACAAGATTATCACAAGCGTGTCTACCCCAGAGGCTGCAGACCAGCTCGAAAGCGCATATGTCAGGGCACTTGTACTCGACCCGTCTGAGGTAGGGTTTACAGTTTTGCTTCATCTCATCTCTGACAACTCTTGCAGCCTGCAGGCATCCATGTTTTCCTTCGCTCAATGGCCACCACCCTTTCCCGACACTTTCCTCTCAGTGATTCTGGCACGGATTCACTCACTGTGTGCTCGATCGTCTCACTGCTCTCACTTCGGACCCCTCCACCTTCAGCGCCTCTGGAAAATTCGACCAATTTCGCGAACGACTATCTTCCCTACCTTACTGCAACTCAAATCACTCCTCTGCAAGTCATCCAATCGATCCTTCCCCTCTTCCGTAACGTCTCCGGGAACCAGGAGAAAAGCATCATTGTCTGCCTCCCGGCCACGGCGACCCGTGTTGGACTGCCGTTCTCCTCAATTCAGTCAATGAGTGCCGCAGGTACTCTTCGTGCAACTGAGGTTCTTCGACGCGAAATCGCAGCAGCTGGCATGACCGGCAAGTCTGAATCCATGAAGAACATCAATGTTGTTGTTGTCGAAGTCGGTGCATTTGACGTTGGCCCACCACCGGGTCCCGACGAGGTCTATAGGTCAATGGAGCAGTGGAGTGTATCAGAGAAGTTGACGTATGGACCAGCATTCGCCGCCATTTCGCATCGTTCCAGTGCGCCTCAGTCGCGATGGGAAAGTTTCAAGGGCCATTTCAGCGACAGCACGCCTTACGGAGTCCGCCGCAAGCCGACAAACGCGAAGGTGTTCGTCGACAGTGTAGTATGTGTGGTCACCAACGGCGCCTCTGGCGTCTCGTTCCTTGGATGCAACGTTGGGCTAGGAAAACTTCGCAACCTTGTCATGGGCCACCGCTTCTCCGTAGGTGCAGGCTCCCACACGTACAAATACGCGTCGTTTCTGCCCTCGCTCGTTCTGGACGCCCTGCTGAACATCCCGCATATCCTGATTGCTTTACGCAATAGCCTGCTCCCAATTGAACATGCTACTCCACCTCAGGATCTGCCGCCAGTTGAACCCGTTGCGCCAATTGTCCCGGCGGAAGCTATCGCCTGGCAAGAGGACTCAACTTCGGACGTGGGATCTGAGGCGGACGCTGAGAGCACTGACGCGTCTGCGAGTTGGGTAAGGTTGACCGGGAGAGATTCGTAGACGAGACAATGCCGAATTACCTGCCTAATTCAGTGCTTGTTGTGTATAGTATTCGTGGACGGAAGGTGTACTTTTCCCTTTGTATATGTAGTGTATCTTACTTACTACTCACTGGCCTAACCAATGCAACTCCTCTCTTTCCAGTACCAGATTCTTTTGTGAGAAACCTCATTTTTGAATCATGCCTTAGAACTTGCCCCAGTCAACTCTGAGTCAACTGTGTGATCCTGAGCTTGTAAAAACCCATTGTGCTTGGTCACAGGGACAAACAGTCGATGGTGGTTGGCCCAAATCCCGATGCAATGGATGGGTGAAGGTACCAAAAATTGGTCAAAAACGAACCGGTGACCAGCAGAATCACAGCAAGCGCGTTATTCACAGCACAGCACGCGTTAGACCACTAGACCACCGGCCCAGCAGTCAAATGTGATTTGTGGGTATCGGCCGCGTCCGCCTGCCTCACTATTATCCTTATTTCTGCACGGCTATACCGTGCAATGTTTAGGCGCTGGACTCTAGTGGTAGCAACTACCCGACTCTAAAATGACTGCCTAATTTCTCGATGCAAGGGCATCGGATTGTTGACACCGTTCGACCAAGGACAGTGGCAAATAGTGGTCATACAATTGGTGACGAGTCCGACGACGTCCGACAACGCAACTCACGTTGTCATGGTTGGCCCCCGCGAGCCGAGACGATCGTTTCCCGTTAATGCTTGAAGTGGCCGCGGCGTACCCAGAAATTGTGGCGGGATGCGCTACGTTCGGCTACGAGTCGGCCATTGTTCTGCTATCGACTACAAATATGGTTGTGGGTATCTTAGAGACGCTTTTGGACGAAAGCTAGGCACGATACGGCTGCTGGTATCTGCTTGATACGGTCTGTGAGGACGCCGGCGGCGATCGCGCACATCAGTTATCGTCCAGGGTAGGCGCATTCGCACAAGGTTCGTATATAAACCATCACGCGGGCTTGGCCCTGTGGAAAAATTCGGGGCAAACGAATGAGCAAAAATCGAGGCTTAGCAGTGGCTTAGCATGACTTTGGAGAGCAGTAGTGGTTTCTATTTTTGAAAATACGAATTTTAAAGACAGCCACCCTCGGCGGATGTAGTATAAAACGCAGGTCTACGATTTGACATTTCACTCTCTGACCCGCACCACGACCAGCCAACCACTATGGGTGCGCATACTCCGCCCCCTTTGGCGTCTGTCAAGTTGTACTAACCGCCATTGTAGCCGCATCCGAGTGTGTATTGCAGTAGAACGCGACCTGGATGGATGCTTAAATGGAATCTGTCGTAGTTTCGACAGGGGAGATGTGTCGTTCATTTTGGCCGCTGGCGCACTGGTCTCGTTCATGGTACCGGGACTTGGTACGTTCATCGCTATAGCCCGCGGGAAAACCTGGCTAACGTCTGTTCCAAGCATTCCTATACTCTGGCCTTGCCCGCCGCAAGAGCGCCCGTGCGTACAGCTTGTTGCATCCTGCGTTAGGACTCGCTGACAGCATACACTAGTCACCTTGATTTGGATTGTCTCCGCTGCCAGTGCGTCGTACTCCTTCAATGACCCTACAAAATGCAAACCTTCCTCACAGATGCCATTTGTATATTCCAGTGGTTCTTCTGGGGTACGTGCAGTGCAATGCATTCACCTTCAAAATCCCCATCCTCATCTATGCAGGTTATTCCTTGGCGTTTTCTCCAACAGCGACCAACGGATACATTGGCAATCTTCACAACTTCGGCCTACGCCGTGTCCTTGCGGACCCATCGCCAGGTTCTCCGCTCATTCCAGACCTACTCTACGCATTTTTCCAGATGGAGTTCGCCTGCGTGACCTCGGCCATCTTGATGGGTGGTATCGCCGAACGAGGGCGACTCTTCCCCGCGGTCGTGTTCATATTTTTGTGGCTCACCATCGTCTACTGCCCGCTCGCGTGCTGGGCTTGGGCGACCAATGGATGGGGCTACAAGTGGGGTGTCCTGGATTTCGCAGGTACGTACCCATCGACCATTTTGACGTCTCGACTTAGACAATTCTAGGTGGCGGGCCAGTGGAGATAGGGAGCGGCGTGGGCGGTTTGGCATTCTCTTGGGTCCTTGGAAAGCGTCAGCAAAAGGAGCTCGTCAATTTCCGCCCCCACAATGTTTCCATGGTCAACCTCGGAACGTTCATCCTTTGGTTTGGCTGGCTCGGGTTCAACGGCGGAAGCGCCTTTGGTGCTAATCTTCGCGCCGTTATGGCCATCTGGAACTCGATGTTGTCTGCCTCGTTCGGCGGCATGACATGGTGCCTCATCGACTTTTGGGTCGAGCGTAGATGGAGTATGGTGGGATTCTGTTCGGGAACCATTGCAGGCCTTGTCGCCGCGACCCCAACATCCGGTTACATCCACCCATGGGCGGGACTTGTCGTCGGTGTCATCTCTGGTGCAGTCTGTAATTTTTCGACAAAGTGTACGTGATATTTTTTTCCCCGAGAGTACAAGTTGTTCATTTCCCCAGTCAAATTCTTGTTCCGCATCGACGACGCACTGGATCTCTTCGCCGAGCACGCGATAGGCGGTATCATTGGACTGTTGCTCAACGCATTCCTGGCGGACTCGGATATCATTGCACTCGACGGAGTCAGCACTACAGTCGAAGGTGGCTTCATGAACAGAAACTGGAAGGCACTCTACATCCAGTTTGCCTACGTCTGCGCAACATGTGCCTATACCTTTGTCATGACCGCGCTCTTGGCCAAGGCCATTGACATGGTCCCGGGTTTGCATTTGCGGGGAACGCCAGAGGAAGAGCGGGTCGGAATGGACGAGATCGAGGTAAAGTGTTTGTTCATCTGGCGTTGTTACCTAGCTTACCTCCCGCACCCGGACAGATTGGAGAATTCGCAACGGATTACATAGAGATCACCCGCGACTTTGACGCACTCCTGGCACAATATGGCGGCTCGAATGAGCGGAATGGTCCCCAAGTCGCTGCAGGGGATAGGCATGGACGGACTGAGCTTGGGACAAATGGCTCCGCGAGTCCCCGGATGACACCTGTTGTCGAAGAGGATAGTAGCGACGTATCAATCCAGCACGAAATCATCGCAAGTAAAAAGGATAATGAAGGTTCTATGTTGGTTTAACCGGGCAAACCATGGACGTTATTAGCAGACGTTGTGTTCAAACACACTCCTGGCTGCCTTGATTTGGATGTAGTAGATGTTCTAGCTGTGTATTCCTTTCTACGTGTATCAAAAATGTCCTTCTCGCATGCTACCAACTAGAATTCACTTACAAGTTACTATTGCACGAAACACGAAGTGTCACATTTGCGACTTCACGCTCTTGTCACGACTTGCTGGCAGAAGTGTATATGGATGCAGAGACGGGCAACGTGAGGTATATCATTGCACAAGCAACAATCAGTGTTCAGTCATACTACAGGATATAATGGTGTGGCAAGTCGATGCGCACTATACAGACTAAGTACGGTCTTTCACTTCACACAACTATTCATCTACTCAGCAGATGCTACAATGCTTTGCAACTTCTTAAAATCTGGCGTGCCGAGACCGGTGACAGGATCCCAGCCCTCCTTGGAGGCGAATCCTTCGGTCCCACAGCCAGGGTTCGTGCCGTTCGTAATGTCATTGAAGCCATCTGGGTTGGCGTAAATGAGGGGGTTGATGAAGCCCAGAGATGTCAGATTCTTCGAGAGACGGTAGTCGTTGAGGAGCGCGAAGATACCTGCGACAGTGGGCGAGCTGGCCGAGGTGCCACCAACGGACCGAACTCGTCCGCCGACGACAACACGGAAGCCAGAGCCTTGTGCGGCGAGGTCGGGGTATGCACGGCCAGAGGTGTTGTACAATCCTTCAAACTGTCCGTCAAGTCCCTTGACATAGTCCGACACGACCTGCGACTGATAGCTGGGCACACCAAAGTAGTTGGAGAACCCGCCACCGGAGAAGTCGACAGCCTGCTCAGGCTCGACACCAGTCGTGCCACCAACAGCAGTCACGTACGGGCAGCTGGCCGGGAACGCAGGCTGGAAGAGTGTCTGGTTCTTGCCGTCGTTGGTCTGGCAGTCGCCACCGCCGACACTGGAGAGTGATTAGACCATGGCCATTAACGAAAAGAAAACCCGCATACCCAAAGTCACCGCTGGAGAAGAAGACGGTGGTTCCGCGCGCGCCCAGCTCAGCAAGGAGCGCGCAAACAGAGTCCGCATACTCAAGGGGAACGGTTTGCTCGTCGTCGCCATACGAAGTTGTGATCGTCTGGGGGATTTCGTCTTGGGCGAGGATGTAGTTGAGCCAGTCAAGATACGGTTCATTGGTGTTGGTCGGGGTCTGCGTGTCAGGGTTGAATGGAGGCGAGCCACCGGTGCTGTAGTAAATGTTGGGTGTAGGATACGACATTCCAACGGTGTACTGGATATCGAGGTTCGCCTCGATGCCAGGGTCGCTCTGGTCGTCTCCGCCATCTTGTACAGATACAGTGTCGTACTCCGCTCCGGCAGCATCAGGGCGGTACTGCTTGAGGAAAGTTTGCAGATCGTTGCGGTTCGCGTACTCGTCAAGGTATCCAGCGACACCGAGCTTGTTCACATCAGTTTGTGTTGGGGTGTAATCAGCAGCTGTTATGTATTATGAGCATGCTTCTTTTGTGTTTGACAGCAAACGTACTATTATACAGGGCTTGCAGGCAGTCAATGGTAATGGCAGTGTTGCAGCTGCTGGGGATACCAGCTGCTGTAAGCGCTTGGTCAGATACCTTGCGGTCGCTGTCGTCGACAGTGTCCTCTTCAACGAAACTGGTTGCCCGGAATGTCCTCGTCGTGGAGAAATAGGTAGTCGGGGCCATCACGTCGATATGGTCGTGGAGCTCAGCCGGAAGAGCGTAGCTCAGGGTACGGATGACGGACGCGTCAGATTCGGAGTGCTCGTAGATGCCATAGGTGGTACCAAGCATACGCTCAGCCTGGGCGACTGTGACGGTGACGGTGAGCCAGTTGCCACCAGATGACCGGAAGAGCGCGTTTGATGGCTCAATCCCATGGAAACGCAACCAAGACTCGACGGCGTCGACCGTATCCGTGTGGGGCGCGACGAGAGCATCGACGTCTTGCTTGGAAAGGTGCTTGCCGTATCTGAACGCGAGTGAGCAGCCAACCGGGCCACAATGGGCATGTCAACGCACCTTTCATGGCGGGGATCGCTCACTTCGTACAACGACGAGATGAGCGCGGCAGCGTTGGCCTTTTTGAGACCGATGCGCATGTCCAATACGTGGTCGGGGCTCGGCGCGGCTTTGTAGAACCAGCCGCGGGGAACCTCATTCCAGGAATGTTTGGTGAGGAGCTCGACATCGTCCCAGCGCTTTGAAACGAAAGGGGAGGCCAGGCAGAGAGGGCTGGCGGCGAGAACGAATGCGGAGGACCAGCGCATGTTGGTGGTCAGAGGGAGAAAGGAAGCTGTGGCTGGAGAATCCCGCGGATGACGAACTTGAACTAATAAGTACCCCAAGCTTCGAGATTCATTTCGCCTAGAAGGCTGCATTTATACCATCCTGGCCAGGTCAGGGATACGTCCTCCTTCAGGCCGTCCTAGGCCGTCCTGTCCACATGGTAGATAGTATGTCCGTGGGGCGCCCGCCTGCTCGTCGACGCGCTCATATGGATTCGAACCTTGTGATCGTACAATCGCTTTTGCGCGAAGCTTTGAGCGCTTTTGTAGTCAAATCCAGAAAAAAATTGGATCCAAGCACTACCGTCCAGCTGCTGCAGACTACACCTACTAATATCGTTCTTTAATTATTGCAATTCGGCGCGCTCGGTCAAGTCAGTAACCGCATGTGTCCCGTTGTTTGAATGGACAATGCGGAAGCGCTCAAGAATAGCATTTTGACTTATGGACCAAACAGATAAGATGATACCCGCCCCCATCAGGCGCCGTGTGAAGTGCCCGGTACCATGCATGTAGGGCGATTCGTGCTTATTGGGTCATTTGTCTATTTTGACACTTTTACATATTCAACACTCATCAACACAAGTACATCGTCGTGCCCTTATACAATAGGTCATTAATTCGGTCCATCTAATAGTCCCATCCCAGCAAAGAGTCACGACCCAGAGGACTGTCAGGGTGGGACGTACACCAGCTCACATTGAACTGCTCCTGAAGCACCAGGTCAACAATGTTGCGGGACGCTACGGTGGCTGCTTCCATGCTCGGTAACATCCTATCCCACAATCAGCTTCGTCTTTGGCCATCATAAGTAGCAGCACTTACGGTTCCAAAGAGTTTACAAAGTACAGGCCCTTGTCGAGTCGTATAGGCCCAACAGCTTGACCGGGTGTCAACAGCGGGTACGCTGTATCCCACGTCTTCCTATGCACCCAACTAACATGCCCATTGAACACATTCTTCAGCGTCTCATCCGGAATCTCTTCCCTCGATACTACCCTCACTACCCATTCCTCTTCAGAAAGCTGCTGCAGGTAGGAGATGACAGTGATTTGAGATGCCTCACCGCCGTCCCGAGCAGCACCGTTCGTAGTGTACACCACCTCGGGGAAGGATCCCTGAGCACCTCCAATGCGGCCGAACATTTTGTCGTTGACGCGTTCAGATTTTGTAACAACGAGTGCGACATGAAGACGGATATATGGCTGCCTAGGGATTTGTGATGCAAGCGCGCCGGGGAGAGAAATGCCAGTAGAATGGAACGGCGCGGCAATGAGGACGGCAGAATAGCTTGCCTCCGCCCCGGTCGAAGTCTGAACACGCCAAGGTGTGTCCCTATAGCGTTTGTAGCGTAATTTCGTGACCTTATACACAGAATCAGCGCTGAGTAGACATGGACATCCTCCTGTTACAGTACCTTCGTATTCAACCTGAGGGTAGCGTTGGAACTCTCGATGAATTTCTCCCATATCTGAGAGATGCCGCCGACGACTCGTGAATGTGGACATAGCATTGCAACAATTCCGGCCAGCGCGTGTACCTCTGTAGTATCCTATGTCTCCCAAGTCAGAATGCCAGCACAACTCACAGTCGCGGCGGATCCACAAACCTGACCATAGAGGGAGCGTGTCTTGGGCTCAATGACTTCTTCGATATATGCGTCCTCAACTTGTCGCTCCTTCAAGTAGTGTGTGGTATCCCTTGATAGATGTGTGGTGAAATTCAAAAGTTCGACAAGCTCCTCCACTGTCGACCAACGTGCAGACAGCGGGGAATAGAGTGAAAGCAACTTGCTAGTCGCATCATCAATGCTATTGTAGCCAGATCAGTCTAAATGAGTTGCTACTACTTAGCGTTCCACTCACACAGCATTGGCGGTATCATGTGCATTCCCAAACCTCCACATGTCCGATATTATGTTGGAAAAGTCAAGAGAAAAGTGTGGCGTGACCTACAAAACCCCACCACAGGTTGGTTAACACAATTTGGCCAGATAGTATTAATCCAAATTACCTCAAAACGCATCTGCTCTCCATCCCATATGCCGACCCCGCTATCCGGGTCGACCGCATCCCGGAGCTGGAAGCCAAACTCGTCGGCTGCGCGCTGCAGATTGAGATGAGCAGCTTTGACGAAAGAAGCCGCGCCTAGCTCCTGCACGGGATAGCTCTCGTTGTCGTACGGATGCACGGACAGGGTACCTGTTGCATACCTTATATGAGCACGATGCATCTGTACCACATCACAAAGACCACTTACGCCCACCCACAAACCCATTTTCTTCGTAAATGTCGATACCGACATTCAAACCGTGTCGTTCTCTTGCTTTTGCTATCCAGAATGCCGCAGAGCTCCCACTGGCACCAGATCCAATGATAGCTATCCGGGGAGGCACTAGAGATTCAAATGTCCGTTCGTTTTGTGTCGATTCAGGTGGCTCAGGTTGTTGGGAGTCGACGTCCAATTCAGGTGCTGAAAGAAACGGGATTTGAAAAAGTGAGGACGGGAATTCCCATGCAGCGACCCGCGCTGCAGATAAGGCCAGCAGTCCCAGTGCCCGATAGTGTGTAGGCCTCATGATAGTTGATGCACAAAAAAACAATAACGCGCCTGCCTCGTGTTTGACGCGCGCCGCCTGTTTCTGCGGTCACGTGGGGTGATGAGCGCAGCGCGATGCGTTGAAAGCCTGATTGATCTGGTTCATCCACAAGAAAAGTATGTGTAGCTACATAAAGGTATCGATCTTTACAGGTTTTCGTACTGCCGCAGAATTGCCCTCAACAAATTTGTACACTACTCTGAACTTCTTTTCCTTCGTTGAAGAGCTCTTCGCCGCTCCTCTTGGATTTACGCCTGTGGATGCCTTGGGCACAACCGGGCGCCCAAAGAAGTCCAACACGGGTTTATCCTCAATTTCTGGGACCTTGAGACGTTTGCGAGGGGGTCCTTCTCCGGGCTTGCCATTTCCACTTGTCGTTGGAGGTGGTACCACTGCCTTCGACCTAGTTAACAAGGATAAGATGCGGATGTCCATCGAACGAGAAATCATCCAACGTACCCTCCAAACAAGTTCTCATGCTTTCCGCGTTTCCCTTTCTCCACAACCTCCGTAGAACGAGCGGCCAGCGCTGTGTCAACTTCCTCTGCTACAATGTGGCGGACAGCATAACGTGATGCCCCAATATCGGCAGCACGCTTGTTGTCGTAAGTAATAAAGACATCCACCGGACTATGTCAAGTCAGTTTGGTGGTAGAGCGCGACAACTAAACCACGCACGGGTCCAATCTGTATGTAAGCTGGCCATCTTCACCCCGCTCTTGGACAAAGCGCAACTCCAACGCTGCCATGATGGCCACCAAACGCTGCAGAACCGTCCTCTCTTCAGCTTTAATAATCTGCCAATTCACCTATTCCCTGTCAGCTTGCGAGGAGAGAGTACACACTGCGAACGTACAGGTCGCAGAGGCGGATTGATTATCCTGTTGATGTATGGGGCGAATTCCAATTGCATGATGGGTTGGTAAACAAAGTGTCTAAACGCTCCGCCAAGTCGTGTGCTTGCAGCCTGAAGACCGCGACCAAGAGACTTGTAAATCTCTTCGTTTGCCTTGGTGGTTTGCATTGTCTAACATAATGTGTCCAGCAGGGAAGGAGGTCAAACCAAGAGACTTACCTCCCAGTCAGCTTGGTCTCGTTCAATCTTTGGGCCGCCGCGTTCTTGGAACAAAGGATAAAATGGCACCAGCATGTACGGTAAGTACTGGTTCAGCGCGAACTCCCCAGCATTATACATGGCTGAAGAGAATAGGTCGAATGTGACTAGCCAATCGTCCGCCTTTAGGTATCTAGAAAAGTCCGCGTCGTGCTTCCTCAATTTGGGGTAGTGTGCAAAGCATCCTACAGTCGTTAGAAGGGTATAAACGAACGCGATGATTGCTACCTATCGCAACCGAATTGTCACGCCCACAGGAGTCAATGGTCCTGCTCAATCTGCCGACATAGCGGGACTCCTCACTGTCGGTCAGACCCAATTCCTTCACGCGCTTCTTGGACATCGGGGCGAAGATGTCGGTAACGACGGACATAATAGACGTGTCCGCCTCACCCTCCTTCATGCCTTGGGTAGCCTGTCGTATTACGCTCTCTGTGACATCCTCGTTACGCGACTTGATAAACTGGTGATGGTCAGCACTACGAAAAATAGCAATAAACTAAGGAACTTGCCTGCAGAGTATTGATGCAACCACGGAGGTCGCCCTTTGCAACACCTACAAGCGCGGATAGCGCACGGCCATCGGCAGTCAGTTTCTCGAGTTCACAAACCTCCTTGAGCCGCTTGACAACATGTATATCTGAAGGTCGCTGGAGTCTGACTTGGAAGGTGTATGATCTAAGTTTCGAGAGAACGGCAGCGTTAATGTCGTTGCATATGCAAATGATAGGTCGAAGGAGAGGCCGTTTTCCGCCTGGCTTCTTCTTCGCCTGACTTCCCTGCGCTGTGTATATTTGAGAAATGAAGCACTCTAGGATGACACGGCATACCTCTCTTTGGGCGGTCGTACGTCAGCGATATCAGTTTGTTTATGAAGCCACTCGACTGAGGAAGTCAGTGAACAAAAGAGTAAGAATTGGGACAAGCTCTTACATTGTCTCCGCCACCCGTCGCACCGTCTATCTCGTCAATTACTAGAAGAACTGGTTTCGAGCCACCAACGGATGACCCAGACTCAAGAGCGGGTCTTATTCGACTGTCGACGTCCTGTGCAGTCCGGGCGTCACTAGCATTGACCTCCATAACTTCATATCCAGATTGTCGGGCGAGTACATGTGCCATCGTTGTTTTCCCGAGTCCTGGAGGGCCTGATAATAACAGAATCTGACACAATGTCAACTACGTCTTTGAACAAATAGTGTTACTCTCACCTTCTCCTTGGGTCTTCGAAATTCGTCTTCCATATTCACTTCCTCGTCTTCTCGTGCACGTTTCTTCCCTTTCAAGCTACGCTTTCCAAACACACAATATTCCCACTGCTTGATCCAGCCCATGATATCGCGTGCGACGCGTTCGTTGCCGACCAGTTCGGTAAAGCGCACAGGGCGATATCGGTCTACCCAAAGAGTGTCCTGAACAATCTTGGGCTTTGTCTTGCGTTGGGATACGTGCTCTCTGTAAGTCTCTGTAAGTAATCCATTAGGTGGGTGCAAGCTGGCAATCAACAACTCACTTAGCTTGCAACTCCTTTGCTTTCTCTCTGGATAACTGCTCTAGCATGCGGTGGATGGGGACGTCCAATATTTTATGCATGTTCATCTGGGAGGATGCTGGTAGTGCATCCTGACTAGTTGTTAGTCTCTTCACGACGTATATTAGGCGACAGACGCGCCTTCTTGGTAGGAGCCCGCTTCCTTATGAAAACAGTTCGTCCTGTGAATGTCTTTGCGCGTATATGTGACTGCATCGGTGTAGGTTTGCCAAGAAGCGAAGGTTCTCCGAAGGGATCTATTTTCGAAGAAGTCAATAACAGATCTAATATAGCTAACCACATTGGCAGACTACCAGACAAGGAACTAGCATCCAGACTATGTGATATGCCGCCGAGGAGCCCAGTCGGTTGGAACGCAGATTCCGTGGTCGTTGGAATGGAATCAGATAGTAGGAGCCCCGTCAATTTGAAGGGAGCTTCGTCTGTAGGGACCAACCCAAGATCTCGTTCGAGCTGTTCCATAGAAGGTATTGATTCTGAAGCCTGGTTAAATACGTGGTGTACAGGCTTATTCATCACTACGCACCATTATCCATATAGTTTCCTGCAACAGTATCTTCCTGTCCCTGTACTCTCGACGCGTCTGCAGCAGTCGGCATCGAAAGCAGGCCTGTTGGTCGGAAAGACAGGTCTGATCCCGGTCTTTCGGCAGCCTCATTCTGATCCTTGGAAACACCACCAAGAAGCCCGGTAGGTACGAATGAGTTTGACGCGTTTGACGCGTCCGCCATGTTTGACGTTGAGGGAGGCAATGAGCGCGTTTGGTCACGCTTCCGTGACAGCCAAATGCCTCGGACCGAACACCGATGAGATTGTCCGACTCATTGCCATCACGGCGCCTCAATTTGGATCACCACCACCATGTCGAATGAGCAAACACAACTTCCTCCTGGCATCTTCGAGGCAATACAGGCCAGCCAGAGGGGAACGAAGCCGCCAATGCGCACTTTCAGTACGTTCGAGAACGGGACTGCAGATCTCATCAAAGAGGATGCTGGCATAAAGTGGAACAAGTACCGATTACTTTGTCCACGGGCAGAATGCCGCAGTACAATATTAAGCGAGGATATAGCCACATTTCATGATGGACAAAGTGTCCAGGTAAGTAGTAGAATCAGACCACAGTTTAACAGATTTATAGCCCTGTAGATGGAACCCCAAGATCTCCCTGCGCATTCCCTCCTTCCGGTAATGCCTCCCAGCTCCGAGACGACATCGTGGTGGCTTGTTGAACCATCTCCCATGCAATTTGACAACATTGGCTTCTCGAAGGCCGTGACTGGATTGCCTTTGTCGCCCAATGGTAAGCACTTTGAACATCAAGTGCCGCAGTGTCGCGCCTCATTCTAATGCAACATCAGGGAAGAGGCTTAAACTTCTCACTTGTGCAGACTGTGAGCTAGGTCCCCTTGGTTGGTGCGAAGAGGGCGGCACGAAGTTCTACGTTGCATGTTCTCGCGTAGGATACCGATACGAATCCAAAGAGTAAAGCTGGGCATTACGCAAATGATTTTGGTTTATCGATTGCTCGAGCTAATCTGAAGATGCTCATGTAAGGTTCGTCCTTCTGTATCTTGTCGTCGATAAGCACGCCGCTGTGAAGCATAGAGTAGCTCGACCGGGCTATGAAGTCTATCTAGTCGCGGATCTGTCTATGTAAGTGGTAACCAAAATGAAGGTACCCAATATCTAAGTCTAGGTTTCTATACACCTACAAGCACTACATTCTACACACGCGCAAATATTCTACGGTCATACTTGAAACGAGCTTAATGATTGTCAGCATTTCGCCATTAAGTACAGGTCATTCAACTCACCATACAGCACACAAAGGCTTCCAAGCATCATGACGCCTCCACTATACATAGTCACCACAAGCCAATTGTTGTTAGATGCTGCGAAGATTGCGCCCCCGATAGGCGCGCCCGCCAACTGGCCTAGTCGGAAGGTCAATGGAATTTCCATCGTCAGATTCAGACGAACTTACCCGGCGAGTTTGCCAAAATCATGAAGCCCGTAATCGTAGCCAGGCTGTTCATCCCAAACAGCTTCGCGCACACCACGGGAAGGAGGCTCATGAACCAACACGCAATGAGACCATTGAGAACAGCAAACACCAGGATGCTGGCATAGGTCTTTGCGAACGTCCAGCACACCATCTGTATAAAACCACCCACAAAGAACGACAGGAAGAAGGCGTTTATGGCACCTAGATAGTCAGCCAGCGTCCCAGACAGAATCTATAGGTCCAGAGGACCCTACGTCAGTCAAATTTCAGGAGAGTACCACAGGGCAGGGATGCCGGTGGGTAGTGCTCACACGTCCAAAGCCGGCACAGAAATTCATGAGGATAAGCGGGAGAGCTACTAGGAGCGACTTGGGGTCGAGAGAGGGCACGAACTGTTTCGTGTACGTGGTAATGAAGTAAAAAGGAGACTGCGTAACGGTCAATCAGTTGAAAAAATCACCACGCCAGGAAATGACTGACCAAGTATCCAAATAGTCCAACAAAAACGGAGAGTGCGACGCTATAGAACGCGCCGTCGACATTTTGTGGAAGCCAGCGCTTCTTTTCTGTGCGATATCCCGGTCGGTGACGCTCCTTGAGGCAGAACAGGGCTATGATCCACAGTGTAGCCATAATGCCGCTGTAAATGAGCATCGTCTTCCGGAAGCCCACAGTCGACAATCTGTATCTCATCAGCTCGTCTGCAATAGTGTAGGGAGCAAGAGACCTTACAGTTGTCGGACCACGAGGGAAAAGATTCCACCCCCGATGCCAGATCCACTGATGGCCAGGCCAGAGGCTAATCCACGCCTTCGAAGGAACCATTGTGACGGCAGCGACACATACAAAGGCAGACCGAAAGCCTGTGCCAATCCGAGGAATACGCCCTGAAATAGGAAAATGTGGTACACCTGCGTCGTAAAAGCGGATGCCACCAGACTTAGATAGGTGAGGACACAGCATACACAGATCACACGCTGGGAGCATCATGAATACATGCTTATGAAGCCAGAGGGAGGCTGGGCAGCTCACTTTATAGCCACTAAGGAGGGATAACGAATTAGGCCAATGTGTTACTCTCGAACATGGCAAAGATGTACTCACTAGCGGTCTCCAAGGCTCCCAGATAGATAGGACACGCTATTCATGAGCTATACGGTAAAGCCAGTTAACAACACTTCTAAATAAACAGAAAGCGTGCTTACGAAATTCTGCACACCACCAGCCAAACTCAGAACACTCAGACTCGTCTCGGGGAACATTTCCGTGTGATAGTGGTCCTGAAGTACGCCCCAAACTAAGCCCCAGGACCTGATGAACACAGTCAATTGGACTTGAAATGGCAGGAAAGATCATTGACGTACATCGACGTAGACGCAAACAGGAAGCACCCAAAAACAACGAGCCATGCTCTGAGGCCACCATCAGGGTAACCCCACTCCTCCTCCCCTTCGGCGGGTGGGACTACGTGCTCACAGCCCTTTTCCGGAGGCGAAGGCGCGAGTCGACCTGCGAGGAGAGCCTCCGCCGGAACAGAGTTTTTGGACAGAGAGTCTTCCACCACAGACATCGCAGTCGTGAGGAGGCAACCAAGCAGAAAGAGGGGAAGGACGGAGAAGAGAAGATGAGTCACAGATACAAGCTCGTTCTTTTATAACATTGGACGACACGGGGTCGGACAACGAATCCCCTAAAACCCTCTTCGGGCCGGAAAATTCGATTACTGGCCGCCGTCTGCCCCAATGAACCAGCAATGAACCTAATCGATTCTCTTTGGCGTCAGATGTACGCAGAATGTACGTACAGCGAACGATGCATGGGGCATGTTCTGTAGTCACAGGACGTCAAACATTGCGCAAAAATGTGGAATAGTATGTACATACCGGATGCGCCTCAGCCTCGATCCCTGGGCGCCGCACCAGCAAAAATCAAAACCGCGAGGGCTTGTCATTCAATGTAAAAACGGTAAAATACAGTCCAATAGATAGCGTAGCACTTGCACAACGAAGGCGTGAAGTACTACATATACATCGCTGTTTTGCGAGAAAAGATATTGAGAGGTGTAAAGTAATGCTTTGAAAGTCAAGTCGCCGATTGCATCTATCGTCTCCCCGAGTATTGCTTAACCAGGGCCTCAAGCTCCGCTTTCACCTCGCTCATGTCAGGTCGTTGTTCGTGTTCGTGAGCCCACATCCTCTCCATGAGCAATATGATCTCGGGGCACTCCCACTGCTTCTTCAAGCCAACTATTGACGGTCTAAGGGACAACATTAGCAAACCATACATTGAAAGCACACATTAACTGGTACCTCTGGCGCTTCGTGCCCACTATGTCATAAATGGCATGTTCATTCATGCCCTCCCAAGGAAACTTCTTAACAGGCTGGTGCCACTGCAACATTTCCCAGAAAACCATCGCACACGCAAAGGTATCAACCTTGTGATTGTACTTGGGATGTGCGTGCCACAGCTCCGGTGCTTGCCAGTTGACCGTGCCCACGAGCGAGCGCATCATCGAGCGGGTCGACTGCTTGACCTTTGCCAGGCCAAAATCCGCGATCTTTGCGTTTCCGCGGCTCGTAATGAGGATGTTCGATGACTTGCAATCGCGATGGATGACAGCGGGCTTGAGAAGATGCAGATACTCCAATCCTGCCGCAATTTCATACATGATGCGAAGCTGGACTACGGTGAGAGAGGCCGAGATGAAAGGGCAACAACGACGGACCACTTTGCTCAGACTGGGCGCAGGAACATTGCGAACGTAGTCAAACAAATCCCCATTGGAGCAGAGCTCGCTGATCATCATGACGGGGACGTCCTTAGTATTCTCTGGGATGCTTACGCCGAGCTGTATGGAGTAAGGACTTGGTTTTTGAATTTAGTGTCGCACTTACAAAACGGACAATATTTGGGTGACGGAATTCTCCAAGTAGTTTGAGCTCTTTGATATCCACTGGACGATGTCAGATTGTAGATCTGAATCAAGTATCTCAAGCACGTACTGGCACTGAGCTGTCCGCGGAACTCTGCAATGGCAACCTTTTTGTTCTTGAACTTGCCAATGAAGACATCCTTGAACCCACCGCTTCCGATTTTCTCGAGCTTGGTCAACTTGTCCGGGGGGATTTCACGGTCATGCAGACCTAGACTGACTAGGTCAAGCTCGAGCTCGGCTTCCTGTGACTGTCCCGCGGGTGGTGTAGGCGTGTTAGGATCATCTGGGACAACATGGTCCGAACGCAGGAGAACGGGAGGGGTAGCAGTGTCCTGACTACTACGTAGACGACGACGGGCACGTTTTACCGTGGACGGTGGCCGGGGGGTTGGGGTTGCAGCGCGAGATTCACTAGGCTGGCGATTGCGCCAGTGAATAAGAGCTTGCGCCAACTGTGGCTTGGTGCCAGTCGTGCTGAGCTCCCGCGCTTCGCACATGCGAACGAGTCTGTCACGTCGTAAGCGAGCGAGTGTCTTGACAGTAGCATGGATCAGATCAACTGAATCGTTGAGTCAAGAGAACACTTCACGAAGGGAGGAGGCGTACCATCGTCATCATTGTCTGCTTCACATTCTTCTTCAACCTCCTCCTCCTCTTGTTCTTGATCTTCCTCGTCGTCTCCGATGCTCTCCTGCTCAAGGTCGACGGAGCCAGATTCATCGTCACCATCGACCTCAATCTCGTCACCTGCTGGTTCCGCCTCAACCATTTCCGCGTCCTGATCTTCATCCTGAGCTATCTCGCGAGAGACGACTTTCACGTCGCGGCGACGCCTGGGTAGGTCTTCTACAAGAGTGACCGTACTCAAGTCCTCCTCGTCATGTTCTTCCAGTTCCTCTTCAACCTCTGTCTCTTCATTATCGTTATGTGCCCGAGGTCGCAGGCGGCGACGCATCGGTGTCCTAGGGGTCGGGGAAGCCGAAATAAGCTCGTCGACCTCCTCATCCTCCATGGAATCATCAGTGTCTGGTTCTTTGAACGTCTTTATTCTGCCCTTGGATTTCCGCATTGGAGTTACACGTCTCGCTTCGAGTTCCTGTTCGGTAGCTTGATCGCGGAGCTTATCCTTGCTACGAAGACGGCGGGGGCTTGGCTTGTGTGCGCTGAGCTCCTTCCATACGGTTTCCACGTCGGTCAGGTCAGACTCAGAGTCAGGAGATGGAGTGTAGAGAGGTTTTTGCCTTGACGGCGTGACCGGAGGCTCCTCAAATTCCACCTGCTTGCTCTTGCTTTTGACACTGCGACGGCTGTGATTAGCGACCGGAGTGGAGATGGACTCGTCTGCCGTCTCATTGGAGAACTTGCGCGACCGGGTGCGCGTTGCGGGTGGGGAAGGGAGCAATGCTGCAGCCGAAGTCGATGCTACCGGTGACCTGCTCATTGTGGAACGGCTGAGGGATGTTTAGACTATGGAAATACACAGGACAACATGCGTACCTGCTTCTAGTAGAGCTGCGTCGACTGGAGGATGAATCACAGGACACTCTATTCCTTCCACTATGAACATTGCCCATCGACAAGCTCCGGTTCGTGGTCTTTGGTGGGCGATTATTGCGCGGGAAGTCGGTCGTCGCTCGGCGTCGGAGGCTATTGAGGAATGAATTGCCGTGCACCGGACTAACATGCTCGACGTCGACCTGAGTATCATCATCGGACGAATAGTCGCTGGAACCACCTGGAGGAGAAGAGGGCGGGACAGAGATGTGTTCATCCCGTGCTTCAATAATAGCCGTTACGATGTCGGTCTTCGTGAGATGTTCAGGGTCATCCGGGAGGTCCCCCAAGTTGTACAGCCTGATAAGATTGTCCTTGCGTAGGCGGAGTAGCCGATGCTGAGGTGCCCAAGCAAGCAAATGGCTGTCCGCTGTGCACCCATGAATACATCTTCAACGGAAGAAAAATCATCACGCACTGTTTTCGTCGCTATCCTCTCCCTCATTCTCTTCCTCCGTGAGCTCAGAAGGCTCGTCCGACGCGGCTCCATGGTCGATCTTCATCGTATCCGAGCCCGAGTCACTGTCGCCATCACCATTAACACGTCGGCCCGACTCTGAACGGAGGCGCTTGATCCGCGATGCGCCACGGGCAGGATTACGGGCCGACGTGGACGCCACATTCTCGTTGGCACTGGCGACACGTTTGCGCTTGCTTCCGGCACGAGGGCATGAGTCGGAGTCGTTAGGGGCACGCATAATTTCGTCTGCAGTGTTGAGTTGCAGCAAGCGAGTTGGTAGTCGGCGGAGGTTCGGTTGCAAAGGTACCAGGGCGGGACGATCCTCGGAAAAGGCGGGCTCGCTAGCCTCCACAGATGCTGTTCTTTTATGACGTGGGGGATGGATGGGCGGGGAACGTCGAGGTAGTTTGTGCTTGGGCCGAGGTGTAGGCAAAGTAGCTGTCGACGAGTACGATGTTTGCGGCGACGTCCGGCGGTAAGCCATATCCTGGCGTCCTTAGACTATGCCGGGTCGCGGGAAGTGTCTCTGGAAATGCCGGCAAAATAGACGGGCGCGTCGTTGGCGCGTAGGGGCCTGCGCTTGATATTGGTTGGAAGTGGCAGACAACACGCGCAAACATAATATTTCGGCGGTGCCACGTGATTGATTTCGGGCCGCTTGATTAGATAAGTAAGCGTAACTTGTACTTAGACTCCTGAAGCTAAGCTCGAAGCTGACTGTGTACACTGTTTATGGGGTTATATCCAACCTTATTACAACATTACATCAGATGCAGGCTATGCAACACAGAGCGGTGATATTCATAAGCTACATTCGTCCAGCTTTGAACCTCGACATCTTTTGAGGCGGATTCGAAGCCGATGAGCTAATAGTTGGTGGCCTACTAGGCCGCAGCCGTTCCCTTTCCTCTTGTCTCTCCTTGACCACATCTCGCTCGACGATTCCCGCTATAGCAGCAGGAGAGCGTTCCATGACTCCTGTGTTCATCACTCCCCGTTCTACGACACCTGCCCGCATAGTCGGCGCTAAACGTTCCATTACATTTGTTCCCATCGCCTGGCGCCCACTTTGAACTGGCTGCGAAAAGGCTGCGTTCGACGGGAAAGATGGCGACTCAACCACCATCGACATGGGATTGCCATCCACAGGTAAATATGACCTGTCGAAATCTGGAGGCAACGAAAATGGCTTCGACGAAGAGGATGGAGTGCCTAGAGGAGAGCCCTTCAATGAAGGCTCCTGCGACAGTTTGGGCGACGAGCGTTCTAATGTGTTCACAGGCGTTACAGCCGATTGTAGAGAAGCATCGACATTAGTTTCACTGGGCATTTTGACTGCGAGTGGTCTTGACGCCTTGAATCTAGACACCTTTGGCTTGGGGGTAATTGGCGGAAGACCAGTAAACTCGGATGAAGCGACCGGTGCTTCCTCCTGCAGTCGGGGCTTCGTAGGGTCTAGTTTTGGATGTCCGTGAGGGCCAGCGTTGTATATCTCACCTTTGCGAATGAGCTCGAGAACCTCTTGCAGCTCTGCATCGCTGGTATCGTCGTCATCTCCGGGACCTGAAACGAGCTGGCCATCGGAATCGACTTTGCCGACCTTGATGGCTGTCTGCACGGTTTCAGCACCAGACACAGGAAGAACGGCAATCGAGCCCAAGGACGTCGACGATGTAGAGGTGTTGTAGGAGGCTGCCAGACGCTCAGATTGGAATCTGGATACGGAACGCCTTGTGGGAGGAACGGGCACATCCTGGGAGATTCAGCGTAGGCTGGAGAACAGAACAGAAGGCCAATACCTCATCATGAGAATGTGTATGCGAGGTCATGGCGGCAGCAACGTCTTGACCGATTGTATCCCGTTTGCGATGATATTCGAGTAAAATCTCCCGTTGATGTCGTGCATAGTCGAGGTCTTCTCCCTCCTCGAACTCCTCGTCGCTGTCGCCTTCCAGTTCACTATCCGATGTCGGAGGGTTTGATTCGTCGTCAGAGTCGATGTAAGGTTCGGGCTCCAGCTGCGGGGCAACGGCTGGACCAGGTGTTCGCTCGACAACGTCTATTCGCATAGGCAAAGTCTGGTCGGATCGGAGATGGCTGACGAGGGTAGGGCGCTTGGATGCTGGTGTGAGGCGACCTTGATAGACATCTCCAGTTTCTTCGACATCAGATGCGTCGGCAAAGGCGACCTTCTTTTTAGGCTCAGGCCCTTCGACAACAATTTCCTGCTCGTCGGACACAATGCTCTTCAGCAATGCTTTGCCCATCTTCTTCTGCATGGCCTTCTGCTTAGCGAGCCGCTCCACCTCTTTGCGTTCGAGTTCGCGCTTCATCTCGATGGCATGCCGCCGTTGTTCTATGGCAGCTTCATTGTCGTGACGCTCTGCCTCTTCCTCTTCGGCCTCGAGCCTGTCCAGTATGCTATCTCGTTCTCGACGGCGAGCTTCTAATTCGGCAAGAGGGAGTGATGCGATTGGTGCAATTTCAGGCTCTTCGAGAGATCCAATCGGTCGCGAACCGTCTTCAGTGACCTCTTCATTGATGTCGACGATGGGAAGGCCTTCTTCGTTTGTTAACTGGAACCCAGTTCAGACAGGACCGATGCCATCAGAGAGGGCATACCTCACCCCCATTCAAACCGGCCAGGATATTTTGTGCATTCTCTTTGTCGCCTACAAGCTGTTTGTAGCGATCGGAAAGACGGTGCAGCGCGTCTTCAGACAACTTTCCCTCAGCGCCAGGCGCGACGGTGTTAAGTAGAGCTTTGAATGCTGAAAAGAGTTAGACAGTATCCGTTGTCAGAAAACAATTCTGTACCCTCAGCACCACTTTCCGACAAATTTGTGGTCGATCCAGACATTGAAGACGAAGTGGCCTGGTCTGACAATCCCTTCGAGCGAGAGCAAATGATGGAGGACTGATGGAGTCTGTAATGGACGATCAGGTGGCAATCCGATCAGTCATAGTTTTTCTCCTCAACCATGGTCACAGTGCAACCCTCTCCATCTACGAGCACTGGCGCAAGTGCAACAAACAAAAAGAACCGCAGACGAGTCACTCGGAAACACGGTGTACCATCGAAGTCCACCCCCACCACCGACCACGATGAAGACATGCAGGATGGAGATGCAAACACCGCAGAAGCAGGCGCGGACGACGATGAGTTGATGATAGATGTGGAGCCCTTGGATGCAGCACCATCTGCAGCGCCAGCGTTTGCACCACTTCCCGCCGGCGCGGACAAGACCACTCTCAAGTCGGAGACACGCAGAATACCCATCCCACCACACCGCATGACACCCCTCAAGAAGGACTGGATCAACATCTTTGGTCCACTTACCGAAATATTGTCGTTGCAAGTGCGCATGAATGTACAACGCAAATGCGTCGAAATTAGGGTACGGTGAAACGCTTGTGTGTTGCCTCATTCTCATGGCGAGTAGACATCAAAGGCGACTAAGGATATTGGCGCTATACAAAAGGGAGCTGATTTCTGCCGAGCGTATGCTCTGGGTTTTGATGTGAACGTGCGTCTCCCGTTGCATCACCACCATCATGTAACTGAATTAGCTTCAGGACGCTATTGCACTTTTACGACTTGACGATCTCTACCTTGATTCTTTCGAGATTAAGGATGTCAAAACCCTCCATGGGGATCATCTCTCCCGCGCCATAGGTCGCATTGCTGGGCAGGATGGCAAAACCAAATTCACCATCGAGAATGCGAGCCGCACGCGCATCGTACTTGCCGACACCAAAATCCATATCATGGGCTCCTTCCAAAACATCAAGGTCGCCCGCGACGCTATCGTCTCTCTCATTCTCGGCTCGCCTCCAGGAAAGGTGTACGCTGGTCTTAGGACGGTGAGCAGCCGGATGCGCCAGCGTGCGCTTTGAGTAGGATACACTACTGTATATTAGATGTGATGCCGATACATTCATGTTTCCCTTGTCTTCTGTAGATGGCCAAGCCCCGCGGTTATAGTGACCTGATAGTGACTATCATTTGTCGATGAACGGTATGAAGTTGAGAGGGATGAGCTGCGTCCTTGACCGGTCCATGAACTCCTCTTCGTCTGCGACTCCTGCTATTCGCATTTGTTCGCTTTGAAATATCTGTGCCTTTGTTGAGTAATGGCCCAAAGGGTGTTTCGTTGGACGGACCGCAAAGATGTCTCCAAAGCTCTCTGCCTCGAACATGGCTACACCGTCCCATTCCGTTGTTTCTCGCCCCATCCAAGTCAATATATCGTTTGTTTGGGCATTGATGTGCATCTGGTAAGACATTGGCATTTGTTCCAATGAATGGAAAATGGCATACCTGGTGGTACTTCAGTGGCGCCTTCCCTTCTCCCTCTGCCATTCTCAACAGCATGGGTGCATGTACTTGTGACCAGTGTCGACGGAAATCTGCTTGGGAGATACCCTCTTTTCGTTTGACGAGCATGAGCACGCGCGCTCTTGGAGATTCGGCGCGGTTGATGGGCAATGTTGGGGACCCTGGGGGCATCTTGAGACTCTAGCTGCCTTGAAGGAATTCTTGCAGAACTTCGATGTTGGAGGCCCTGGTCTTGGATCAATCCAGAAGAGTGTAATGGATGATGAGGGGAGGAGGAGAGAATGACAGTAGTGAAGAAAGGGTAGAATGAAACGTTTCCGGGCGTAATTCGCTGACAGAGCGTGAATTCAAGTTATCCTGACCTGGCAGCGATCTATTCTCCGTCATCCACGGATAGCGCCTGGTAGGGAGGTAGTTAATGTTGAGAGCACTGCGCAGTGCGCAGGGCTGTGCTTTGACCAAGGGAAGAGTAAATATCGACATGATGGGTGTCATTAATACAGGAAGGCGTCCCGAGCCTATACTTTGACTTTGCAGGTCGTGAGTGAACGAGTTCGCCCCACATACTGTGTAATTTGACTTGGGGATACTGTGCCACTGGCTGGTGGTATAATTCACATGCGAAGTCATGATCTACATACTTTCGGAGAACGCCGTCGCCCTTTGGCTCTCCCATTGACCACCATTGGCATTCACGGCTACAATGCGCGGCACAGTCACTTTGCTTTCTCTTGCTACCTCTGGCCTTGCATTTCAGTTCCCCTTCAAGGTTCCATTCTTGCACACAGACTCTGCTGCCGCCTCCTCGTCGCCGAGGGTTGCTGTAATTGGCGCAGGCGCTGGAGGCAGTTCGGCTGCGTTTTGGGTCAGCAAAGCAAAGCAGAGGCACGGGCTCGATATCGAGGTGGATGTGTACGAGGCTGGTTCATATGTCGGAGGACGTGCGTACGCTCTTGGACTTATTGCACGTACTAATAGCATTGCTACCTAGGCTCCACCGTGGTCTATCCATATAATGACCCCGACAAATACGCAGCTGTAGAACTCGGTGGCAGCATATTTGTCGACGCGAACAGAAACATGCATAGGGCAGCGCAGGAGTTCAACCTCTCCATAACTGACTTCAAAGGAGAGGATGGTACAATGGGCATTTGGGACGGTGAGAAGGTCAGATTCCAGGTATGTAGTCGCACGGCGTCGTGAGACTAGTTGTTGAACAGAACCTCAGACAACTGGGTATGGTTGGCTGGACATGATCAAAGGTGGTCTGCGCTACGGCATCCCATCCCCCAAACGAACAGACACAATGTAACCACGATTTCCATTAGCGCACCCACAGCCCTTCTGACGCCATGTTAGTGTATCTGAAATGGTTTCCAAATTCCGAACACTTTATACTCCGGATTCTCCACGCTGGGATACTATTGAATCGCTTTCAGAAGCTTTCGGTTGGACCGAACTCACCTCGACCACCGTTAACGACTACCTTCTATCGCATGGCGTCCTTAGTCGCACGTGGATTGATGAAGTGATTGAAGGCGCGACAAGGGTCAACTACGGGCAAGTGCGTAGTCCTACTATTCCATCACTCGAGTCTTAATCGTTCCTCAGGACTCCACTGCTATCCATGCTCTCGAAGGTCTTGTGTCTATGGCAGCACAGGGAGCCTCTGGTATCGTTGGCGGGAACTACCAAATATTCGAGCAGTTCATCGAGCACTCAAATGCAACATTGTTTCTCGATACTCCAGTACGAGCTACTCCGCTGTCGGCAGTGTCCAATGCTGATAAATTCCCAGGTTACGGAAATTTCCAAGAAGGGGTCCCGATGGTCTGTGCGGACCGCAGACGGTTCTAAGGATTACACGTCTGTCATCTTAGCTGCGCCGTTTCACAGTTCTGGGATCACTGTGGAAGACAGCATCGCGTCGCAAATCCCAGAGCAACCATATCTGCATTTGCACGTCACGCTTCTTTCGACCTCTTCTCCAGGCCTAAACCCAACATACATTGGATACAAGGCCGGCCAGAACACGCCCAACTTCCTCCTCACAACATCGGCCAATGTGCGGACGGGAGGCAAAACTCCCGAGTTCAACTCAGTTTCCTACCATGGCAAGATCTCGGACTCGGAATGGGTTGTGAAAATCTTCTCGAAGGAGAAGATCTCGGATGAGTGGCTAAATGATATGTTCCTAGGCAAAGTTGGGTGGGTATTGAGGAAGGAGTGGGATGCGTACCCTGAGCTACCTCCTACGACGACGTTCCCACCAGTAAAGCTTGCTGAAGGGCTTTATTATGTGAACGCCTTTGAGCCGTTCATTTCGACCATGGAGACCGAAACAATCGCGGCGAGAAACATTGTGGACTTGATGCTCAATGAACAGCATAATGTCGGCATTTGCGCAAAGACACTATCGGAATCCGAAGAACGCCAGCAAGTTGCTCAACAGGACGACTCGTTTGTGTTGGGCTGGGATTGTTGAGCTCCAGGGAATTTTTTGATTTAACTCGTAATTTAATACATTACTTCCTTGTACCATACTTATCGAGGTCATGACTATGGCTGCCTGCTCGCGGAATCTGGATGATGATGGCGCGGGAACACGTGATCGTGTTAGAGTTGCGAACGACAATTTTGAGTTCAAGTCAGGCTTCCACGATATACAGTAGCTACGTCCTAAAATATCAACAAGCAATTCAAGGCGCCGAACAATGCGCTCGCCTACAACGCCTTCAACCGGCGCCTTTTATCGGTCCAACTTGGCGGACATCAGCCATCAATTGATGGTTGCACACTTAGAGCTTGGACAGAATTCCGTTACTCTGAAGGGCTGCAGCAGGTTTTCCATCGACCACCGAGGTTGGAATTTCGTTCATCTCCTCCTCACCGTCTGTCATTTATTGGAGCTGTGCTCCCAGTTGTTCCGTTTCGATATTTTCACGCGTTGTTGCTTTCGGGACTTAATTTACGTGCGTGCAAAAAGTACCCGTATTTTGACTGTACTAATTTCCTAAAAACTAGCCATCGTGTTCATATTTTTCCTTGGCAAATGTCGCGTCTCACTGCTTCCCCCTTCAACAAGCCGTCAGCGCTGGATCTGTACCGTCAGCCTCCCCGGTCGCCAACAAATTCGCAGCTTGGTGCCGACCCGCACCACCATCCCTCATTATCCCAGTCGGTCTCCGTAGCCGGCGCCGCCATGCCCGACGCCGGCCGTGAGTCCGAGCTCGGCACTGCGACACAAGGTCCCGACGGCCGTTTCCGGCGCCTAGCATCGTCGGTGGTGTACCATAACTCGGGCTTACGAGAGACGCGGGAGCGCGCAGGTCAAAGGAACTTCAAGTCGTTCATTATTGTCCTTCCCCCTCCTTCCTTCAACGAACAACGCGGTCAGCTTGGGCTCACACTTTCTGCGGGCCCGTCCAACCGTCTTGGAAATGGTATCTTGATGCCCTTATTTCCTACCGTACGCAGCTGTTTCTAAGCACTATGATGGACCCTGAACATCCTCACAGATGTACGGGCAACTCACGGCAATTGCGCGCGAGTTCAACTTCCCAAGCACCGCTGGGGTGTGCCTGTATCTCCATCACGTCGATAACGGGGTTTCATACACACCCAGGATTTCCGACGAGGTGTGGGCCCAACTATGGCCGGCAATGACAGATGGCACTGGACAAGAAACAACAAAGTCTCCGATATGTGGCAGGGTCGAGTTCGATATCGACACCCAAGTTGCACGATGGTATACGGCTTGGTTGGGAACCACCCACCGCCCCACTGCTCCTGTTGCCCATCCGTATGGAGAACATACCAGAGGTGCCAGCCAGACAACATTTGCTACCGCGGAGGAGGAACAGTCGCAGGAAATCGAGGTGCCAACCCTACGCCAGCGTCCATCATATATCCGCAACGTCCCAAAGAAGCTATCTTTGGTTAACAGGATGGAAACGCGCTCGCCAACACCGAAGCCGGCTCCTGCTCCGACGGAACAGACATCGTCGAAGACACTGTCTCCCATAACCCAGGTCGAGGAACCCATTACCGCCAGACATGACCGCGACTTGCAGAATCGTGTGCAGTCATGGCGCGCAAGCGCACGGCTTTCGCCAACACCTCTCGCTGCGACCGGTCAAATCAGCCTGGAACCTGCAAATATGCCCAACTCAGTGCTCCTGGAAGACGTGTTCAACATCAATGCTCTGCCAAGCGAGGATGAGCCCTTGCGGTTGGAGGATTTCCAATGGTCAATTTCGTCGCGCGGGCCACCCTCAGATGATATGGAGTCTATCGCATCCCCGAGCTATCTACCTTCGGTACATCTTGACAGGCGCGCAGAAGGGTCAGTCTGCTTGACGCCCTCGGTTTGCACATCATTTGGACCGTCCGACTACACTTTGTCACCGCTTTCTGAACCGAGCTTCCGTCTCCCTTCACCAGATATTGCGTTCCGGATGTACGAGGACATGCCTACCACGCCTACGACAGCCACCAGCTGGGGACCCGCCTCCCCGTCCCCCTCTTTCGACTGGTTTGCGCGCGTAGAGAGCGATGCCGTTTCAGTTGACCTTGGAGGGCGAATGATGCTTAGCCCGCCGATGACTGCTACCACCGCGACTAGCTGGGGTCCGGGATCATGGCCACCCTCTCCAGTGCAGCTCTTCTCCCGCCCGCCGTCCGTAGACCTTGGTGCACGCGCCATGTCCAGCCGCCCAGCAACACCCTCGACCGCGACATCATGGGGAGCACCAGAATCCTGGCCCGCGTCCCCAGTGTACGCGTCCCGCCCGGCCTCCGTTGATCTGGGTGCAAGAGGCCAGTTCAGCTGCCCGCCAACTCCTTCCACGGCAACTTCATGGGGGGCACCTCTCGAGTTCCCTCCTAGTCCATTAGCGTATTCTCGTGTTCCAACGCCGGATCCCACAGGTCGGTACTACGACCCAGAGGTCGCATTGGATCTGGACGCTCTTCGAAGGCAATGGGAGGATGACGAGGAAGAGGGAACTGGCTCGATTTATAGCGACTACGAAGAGGACGTTCCTGCTGAGAGACCGTGGCAACATGTCTGGCCTTATAGGGGTACGTCTGAGATACAAGGAGACGCTGTCCCGGTCGAATCAGTCTATGGGGACGAGGCAGCTCAGGCGTCTATGGACCTCAGTGTCCAGCCACCGCAAGAGGATTTCGTCAGCCAACAATCCGAATCCATGTACGAGGACGAGGATGCCCAGCTGGAAGTTTCCTCTGAGAAGCCGTGGCAACACGTTTGGCCATATGGGAGTGTTGGCTCGCAAGTGCAACAGGACGAACAAATCCCACGCGAAATGGTGATGGTATCACAGGACCTTGACATACCAGTGCTGGATGACTTGCCATCCAACAACGCTTCTGTCAAGCCCATGCCGACGCCTATTGCGATGACACTTCCCTACCCTGCCATGAACATCTGTAGGAAGACGGCCTTCTTTTCAATACATTTGCTGAGTGCTTTGAGCAGATCCTGCCGTCTATCCTGGTAATCTCGACGAGATTTATGGACCTCCTGTCCCTGCGCCCATTGCACCTCGCCTTATTGCCCCTGCTGTAACCTCCCGGCCTGTATCTTCACGTACGAGAATCTCCTTCATTCGTAAGGCTAATCACTAATCTTGCTGTAGCTGCTGCTGCTTACCCGAGCTTTATCCTTTGTCAGTTGATTCCCGTCGAAGGTTATTGGAAGCTCATAATTTTTTAGACCCTGCTGTTTACCCTTGCTTTGATTTGTACCCTGCTCTCCTGACCGTGGCGGCCCCTCGAAGGCGCAAGTCTTTGGCGACACAAATGTCTACTACGCCTGTATGTAAGACTTGGATAGTACCTGCGAGCGTTTGCGTCCGGTATCCCGTTTTCGACCTCTGTATGTATAAGTTGACGCATCGAAAGTCTGGAGAACCTGCTGATCGATTGACAGACCCTGCCTTGTATCCTTCCTTCAATTTGTATCCTGCACCAGCGGGGACAATGGGAGGAATCATTGCATCTAGGAGAACCCGGTCGATTGTTTTACGTCCAGTAAATCTGACGGCCATTTGCTATCCATTCCTGGACATATGTAAGCATTTGACTGCTGGTCCCATATTCTTTCTAACAACGGTTTAGACCCGTCTCTGGATGGCCAGCATTTGAAGCAGCCATCAGCGTCTTTGATGACCCGGCCGAGAAAGCAGGTCATTGTCGCCAAGATCACACTGCATGACATTGTATATCCGGTCTTGACCATATGTGTGCACTTTGTCTAGGTGAAGTTGAATGAACTAATGTTTTCTATAGACCCTGCTCTCGACGGTGCGGACGAGCCTGTACCCTCCGCATCGCGCATGACAGTCGCAGCGGCTGTGAAGTCGTCGCAGGCACGCAAGACGCATCAAGAACTGCACAAGGAAGTGTTGAAGACGGGCGCCATGCAACCCAAAGCCTACAAGTCCCACGCACGCCTCCACGACGAAGTCCTGGCGGCTGGCCTCATGCGATTCGACACTCGCAAGTCCCACGAACAGCTTCACAACGAAGTTGTTGCTGTGGGTATGCCATACCGGCCAAGCAAATCTCACTTGCAACTCCATGATGAAATGCTTGCATCTGGCAAACTTCAAATGCACGCGCCGGCTCCTATTCCAGCACCAGTGGTCGTGCGCGAACCCATGTCTTTGCCAGTACAGCCCATAGCCACGTCGCCGCTCGATGATGACTTTGACTTTGTGATGGAAACGGTCTGGCCGCCGACGCTGGCGCGCGACACACTGGCGCCAGCTGAGCTTCCCAAGAGGGCGTCTACGCCTTTGTCAGACTATGCAGAAGAAGTCGTGGTGATGCAGACGGCTGTGCGGACGCGGGTGGGCTCAAATGCATCCCCGCCTCAACGACCATCACCTCCGCCTCGCCCGGTGTCGAGGACGCCCCCCAAGCGCTCGCCGCCGCCTGTCCCGACAAGGCCTTCATGGACCTTGAACCACAGCCAGACACCATCCATTTCGGAAATACCGACAACCCCGCCGTCTATTCGCGAGGCGGCTGCTGGTGTTGCGCAAACCAATGGTGTGCCATTGGCTGGGGACAGTTCGCCACCACTGCGTGTCAGAAGCCGGCTGTCTGGCAGTATCACCGTCCCAGCGCCCCCACCGGCGCCAACTCGTGGCCTGCCACCTGTTGTCTCGGAGCCCCAGGCTGCGTCTTTGCCTGCTCGTCCTATTCCACGCACTCCGCGCGACGTCAACGCATCACCAGTGGGTCGGCTGTCTTCAAGAATCAGCATGTTCGAGACGTCGGCCTCTAATCCACCGACACGGACGATGTCAACGCACTACAGTCGCCCATCACTGTCTTCACGGCCCAGTCTCGAAGAGCCACGTCCCTCTGGCCCATTACGCTCATCATCGATGCGTGTGCAGACCCAACCTTTGGAGAGACCTTTGATGAGGTCACAGACATCGGCTGGAAGCTCATTGCGTCCCCTTCGCAAGCGGGATAGTTTGGTATTGCAGCGCGTCAATGCAATTAATTCAGGGGGTGAGAACACTCTTACCCTCGCTGGCAAACAACGCTGACCAGCACTCTTGCAGCCGATGAGCATCCTGGTGTCGATCTCAACGATTTCCCGTCGGTGCCAGCTGCGCAGGTGCCGTTACATAGTAGATATGGATCCCGATAGCCCGAGTCTGACCCAAGTTCAAACTACGAGCTAGTGCATACAACGCTTTTTTTTCGTAGTCTATAATGCCCAAAGTATGCCCTGGTGTGCATACCTAATGACAGGCTTTTTCGAACCCGTCAGAACTCGTGTGAACGTGATGTTCTGAGGGCATTGTTCAGAGGCATCCCGTGATGCATTGTCACGAGATTGGTATTGTTGAATATTCCTACAGGTTCTTCATCGAACGCGTGGAAGTAAGAACAATTAATCTTTTTCGCGATTGTCCTGAAGTCTTATAGTCGTAAGTATTGTCACTCCGCGGCCTGGCAGCCTTTGATCACACTTGTGGACGGCTTGCAGCTGCGTGCGACGACCGATGAGCGCCTTTTTGGGGTACAGTAGATACTTGTGAGGAGACTTCCAGGGCAGAACGATCGGAAGAGGGTATTCTACCAGTGGGACTGCCGAATTGAAGGGAACGCCTAGGCCCTGCAGAGGTGGTGACATACACATTGTCCACAGTCCCCAATTGAGGCCAATCGACGTTGAACAAACTCGGGCCCAGAGCCTTTGTCCGTCAACAATACGCCTTGTCAGGCTGTATACAAATGGGGATACCCTAATTCCGCATAAGGAGCAGATACAAGAAAATAGCCCTTTTTGGAGAGCTTATTGTTTTTGTCTGGTATTGGACCTGCGAACGATGCTCTGTAAATGCACTGACAATGAGATGACCGCCGCGAAGACCGAAAATTAATTTAACGAATGCATATAGAAAGACTCGACGTCTGTCGACCAGAATCCACCGTTTCTGTCCTCATCATGCAGAGAGGTCCGTCAAAAGTATGCTCTATCCAAGTATCTAATCTAAACAAATTAACTAATTCCGCTCTTCAGCAGGCACAACCACCGCGTTACGCGAGAACTGCTGGTGATGGGACGTGGACTGTTGGTATTCTTCGTGCCACGCGGCAGACAGACCGCGGCTGGGTGAGCATTCTTTGCTCTTAATTGTGTCGTGGGACTATCAGTTGATCAACCGCATTGCAGAAGTATCTCATCGAATATGCTGAAAAGGTGAAGATTGAGCACTACGCGACAGAACTCATAGAAGTAGCGTGAGTCTTACACATGTCATTTCCCTTTTAACGCTTCTGATGGAGCGGCGGTTTCGCAGACCTCAAACACCCATTACCATCTGCAAGCCTTAGGAAGCCCCGATCTACGCACACGCGACTCACGACCGGCCAGCTTCTGAACGACCAGCCACCACGCACTATTGGTGGATCTATACCCTTCGACCCTCAAAAGGATCACCATTCACGGTGTACTCGGACAAGCATATCACAATCAGTATACAGTCACCCCTTTGTAGCATAGTCAAATCACAGGCATTTTCGCAACGAAGACGGCTGTGCTTCAGGCTTCAGGCTGCCTTTGATAGGCACTAAGCCCACATGTCAGACGTCGAGCGAGGCCTGATGTGCTTCAAAAGAACAGACCTGAGGGACCTAGCTCCAAGCACCCACAAGTGCGCTCCAGGGGGAGAGGGGACGTTTCCTGTTAATAATTTAAATTCTAGAGTTTAATTTAACAAGCATGCCTCATTCTCAGTCCTTAATTATTACCATCAAACCCAGTCTTATTAGATTCGAGCGCCTCCCTTTGCGCAAATTTGCTGGTGTATATATCGCAAAACAATCCAAAAAGGAGATGGTGGTTCCAGGGATCATCCTGATCGGTCGTCAACAATGAGCAAGCTACCATAGCAACCCTACTTCCGGCCCACTTGACGCAAAAACACGAAAGATCTGGGCAAATTCAAGCTCAAGGATACCGACGATGTGACGGGGTTATGAATGTCATCTATTAGCTCTGCTCGATCCTTGTTCAATAAATTAAATAGAATGTACGACCGTCGTAGACGAGCTTGTGGTAGCTGGTACTTGGGATGGATTTCACGGCGCCAACTAGGAGACATCCATCGGCAGAAACGGTATGAGAAGCGTCCTTTGAATCGCCGAAAATTGGATAATTCCTTGGACGTCACTATAAGATTTGTCTTGACTCTTTTGGGCGAAACCACAGATGACGGCCTCAGGGAAACTTGCAATAACACCGAGCGATACGCGTGATTGTACTGATAGTGTTCTCCCGCTGGAAAGGCTTACTTCCAATTTTTACTGGCAATTATCTGGTGTGGGTTGCTCATGCACATTGTAACATAGTCATAGGCCACTCATACTATGTTTAATGACCTACTAGGAACTCTCAATGTTACCGGCGCTTGTCACTGACCGAGTCAATCGCTAGCACGTTTCGATCGTGGCTCCGGCGCACGTTTTCGCCTTGCTCTCACCACCATGACCTCCCTGCCGTCTTTGGACGCTGTCGAAACAGAGGATCTCACCGACACGCTGCGAAGCGCGTACTCTCGAGTGCTGCTGGCCGAGGAAAGAGCTGCGACGGCCGTTAAGAGGACGCCCCGACAACACACACTAGCCGCTGGACGCGCTCAACAGAACCTTATGCATGCCCGGCTTATTGGTTTCCTCTTGCTTCAATTATATCAAAACAGAGATATTCTCGGAGATAGATCAGCCCGATATCTGGCTGCGGAGGTTCTGTCAGAAGAAGACGAGAAAGTGGTCTTCTACACAGGCTTGCGCTATCGCGAATACTTCTTCTGTGCTTGTTAGTGCTTCAGTTCCAACCGTGTTTCCGTCCGCTGACTTTGTCCTAGTTCGAGCACCGAAAGCTGGGGCGCCCTCCTCATCAGACTCTGACCATCGTCTATGTTTCGAATCCATGAATGACCTTGTCCTACACTGTCTAAAGGATAAAGAACAAGCCACCACCAAGCGGGTGCGTCGTGTTATCCACTCCCAATGCCCATCCAATTCATTGAACCTCTAGGCACTTGTACGCGATGGATTCCGCTGCCAGTTCACAGGCGCATACGACCGGGCTGCGTGTCGACAAACAACGGATCTGTACGACCTAGCGCGCACATCGGGAAAAGGATACGGAACAACACAGGGTTGTGCCATCCTCAATCTGCCGGACCTGGACCGCGCACACAGCGAAGCGCAACGTGAACGCGCGCGCAGCGAAACCCACCGCATCCTCACTATTCTCACGCGACTAGGATTTCCCGACATTGTCACAACAAAAGATGTCAGCAATACCTTTACATTACGAACAGAGCTCAGGAATGCTTTCAACGACCTCACAATATACCTCGAGGCTGCAGACGAAGTATGGTCAATCTATCCCTTCCCATCGCTCGTCCATGTTGACCGTCGTTGTAGCCCAATCACTACATCTTACGAATACCTGAAACGGCGAACACCAATGCTGCTGCTCTAGCTGAACGTCCCATACATTTTACGACTGCCTACAAGAATCTCCCAGTACCTGACGCACGCCTGCTCGCGCTGCATGCTTGCTGTGCACAAGCAGCACAACTTTCAGGACTGTCCCACTTTCTTACCCAACTCGACCGGGACATTGAGGCTACGCCCGTCATGTCGGAAGACGGCACATCTGCCTTCCTGCTAGACGTCTTACTAACGAGAGTTGCTCTGGCCAGCACCCAGCCTTAGCACTAGTTCGCATCATTTGGGACACCGCATTATAGAGGAAATAGACGCGCTGGCTGCGCTTTGTATGCTATATTATCATTGTTCTGCTTCATGACTACTTCGTACCGTATGTATCCACACCCATTCGCGTTTCTCTCGCCTGGACTACTAATGTAATATGGGTTCCCCTGCTCTGTAAATGCGGCACCCAATGTTGACGTTGAGCAAATGAATTGAGGTGACTTCGTTCTCAGATATGCAATTATTGCTTTCTTACTGTGTGACGCTCATTCACGTTCCCGTTACATGGCAGTCATTGGAGAGAATTATCAAGTGCTTGTTCGTCGACCGAGCATGGACAGATTGTATTCTGGGTCTACGAAGGTACTGTACAAATGTGCGTTGAATATTGATGTTTGGTTTCTAATGCACAATGCCTGGGCTGCTGACTTCTCCAGCCGAGCCGTCGCGTTCATGGCCGGTTAACAGTAGCACACACGCACCCGACAGCACGAAGACGGTGGCACTAGTATACACTGGAACAGAGGTACTCGTCGCCAAAAGGACACCACCCAAGATGGGTCCAATCATCGCGCCGCTGCAGTCGCCGTTAAGTCTAAGAAAGAAACCGATGGTGAAGGACATACATTCTAGACAGTGCGGATGCCATTCCGCAAGCCGTACCCCGTACTTCCGTCTCAAATATTTCAGGCGTCCAGCCATAGAGAACAGCCCACATCGTCTACTTGACATCAATACAACCCAGATTACAAAAGAAATTCCTTACAGTTGCTGACAGACTTATGGCGACTGTGCTCGCCTGAACAGCCAGAGGGTGGCTGACCAGGACGAAGACAACACAGAAGAAGCCAGTGATGAATGTGCTCGATGCCAATGACATCCGGCGCCCTAAAGGCGACTGGACAAGGTAAGCACCAAGCTAATGGCACCCATAAGCAAGAGTCGACTTGAACACGGTAGAAAACGCACGATAGCCCCGGGGCACCCTCCAAGGGCAAAGACGACCACATTCCAGAGACTCTTTTCCAAGTTTTCTGCTGAGTCGGACAAGCTTGCACTCGGCGTGCTGCCTCCGCGCGCCTCGAGTAATTTTGGTAAATATACATTGAACATAGTGAAGGCTGAAATGATGAGTTTATGAACGTCTCCTGATTCAGACGGAATTCGTACCTAACGACATCGAGCACCACACAATCCAAACCAAGATTGTCGTGCGTCGCCAATCCGGGGTGAGCGTTAGCTCTATGCGATCCCACCACGCCCATAGTGGACGTCGTATAAACGATGGCAAGTTGCTGTAAACTTTCTTTTCGTAGTAAGAAGAAGCACGGCGGCGCGACAACTGAGATATCGGTCTTCTCAACGCTGGCCGATGTATCGGTTCTGTCGATTCTGGTAATTCCTCGTCGTGTGCGTGTGCGAGTAAGGGGTCCGCCTGTTCTACGGCAGCAGGGGTCCCGTATACATGTCCTTCAAGTTGAGTTGGAGAGCTAGAGCCCGTGGCGCTGTAACCAGCCTCGTCGCTTGACCGTCTGGATGTCGAGGGTTTATCGTCCTGGACATCGGCCAGTTCTAACACGAGTGGTGTACCATTGAACTTGGATATGTGCTCAAGTGCGTCAAGGGCTTCCTGGTGACGGCCCGCATTTACTAGGAATCGGGGGGATTCATGCAGGCGGAAGAAGACCATTCGGGCAATGAACATGCCTAGTGTCTGCACCGAGTTAGGCCGAAAATGTGCGCGTTTTGAGACAGACACCCACAATAAGACCAAGGATAACCAAAAGGTATTTCCAACCGTTGTTGTCATCGCATGGCTTGGCAGAGTCGGTACAAGAATGCCCGGGAACAACCAGAAGCGCTACAATCGCGCTGACCACCGACCCAAACGAGAAAAAGACAGAGAGAAGGGTGACCAAGTACTGCCTTCCCCTCGGCATGTACTCGAGGAGAAGCGTGCCATCCGTAGGCATAGACCCCTGGCTAAAGTTGAGTTGCATGCGTGATAGAGCAGGTTCGTTCTTACGCCTACTGCTGTCCCGAGGAAGAAAAGAATCACACACAAGGATGTGTAAGACCAAGAGAGAGACGTGAGAATGCCGAATATAGATGTGAAGAAAAGCGTGAGGTTAAATGCAGCACTTCGGCCAAGGAGATCGGAACCTAGTAGTGAGGTGAGTCCCCGACAGCGCCTAGCATTGAAAATACGTACAGGTACCCCATCCTACTGCGCCAAACATCATGCCAGCGAACATACAGGAAGATACAACGCCGATGTAATTGTCGGGTACTGGACGAGGTCAACACACAAATTACAGTCGGTGCATGACGTACTGGAATAGTGGGCTTGGATGCGAGGGAGCGCGATTGCGATCTGTAGGACTGTGAGCGCTGGATACGCGGCGGAGACAGCCAAGAACATGCCGCCTGTAGCCACATCTGGAAAGCGGACTGTCAGTGCACTGGGTTGTCAAATAGAAGGAGTAGCGCACATTGTCAGCCATCCAACCTAGATTGTAGGGTCAGGCTTTGTTTTTCATGAGCTGCAGAGAACGCACCGAATCCACACAACCATAGCAGTGCCCATTGATATGTTCCCATTCCGACTTTGTCTATGGTCTTGTCGAGCTGATGAGACGTGATTAAACCACTCTGTTGTCTGCTAGACGCGAGCAATTACAGCTGTTCTTCCATCGTCCGGACCAGAGCCCACAAGCCGACCCTCTTCGTCTTGAAAGTAATCGGACATGGTATCCTCCCAAAGTACGGATGCACGCGGTGTGACAGAACCCATTTTTAGTCAGGACGGCCGTATAGTCAACAAGTTGAAGCTTCTGTAAGCAAGCGGCAATGACGGGGACGCGTGAGGGATGAGGAATATATGCGCAAGAATGGCGATACGGATTGGCGCATCGACGTCAAGAGGCTGGTTATGCTGCTCAAAAGGGCGGTGTGTTCCGAGACGATGGTCGAGAGCAAGGATGTAAAAGTCACTTAGCTGCTACTTTCGGCTTCGGGCCGTTGGACCCGTTGATGTCATTGACTTTGCTTCCCTTGGTTCAACTGAGGCCTCTTGCCTTCTTCTCTCGTTGTGAACAAGCTAGCTGGCTGAAGTCCACCATGGTCACACCGGCTGTCCCAGGCAGATTCTGGGCTGAAATACGTGATTTTTGGGAGCTGGGTGGCCCGTTGCAATTAGAAAATTCAATACCCAATTTTTTTCTGCAATATTTTGTGCATATGCCCGTATGCCCACAATACGCGTTCTCCTACAGTGGACATAGCCAAATAAGCCGTCCTCATTGTTCTCGGTCATTGGCATGTTCATGTTCGTGAAAAAGGCATTGTCTGCACATAGCCCATTGTTTGTACCCCGGTCCTGATTCTCAGGAGAACCATTCTCAAGACTATATAAAAGGCGATCGTTTCCTTTATACTCTTCACTCTTCATCCCTGTTCGAAACCCTTGCCTTTCAACGACACCATCAACGACCTCACCATCGTCCTCTACACAATGCGCTTCTTCCTCGCTGCTGCTGCCATCATCCCCACTGTCTACGGTGCCCTTGTCCAACGCCAAGCTTCTCTTCCTAGTGAGTGTCAACGTTCATGGTTGTCGTGCTACCTTTGACTGTTTCGCAGGCTGCGCTGCCACTTGCCTCGCCACGGCTGACTTTGGAAGCTGCGACTCCTCCGACTATGGTTGCCTATGCTCCTCCGACAAGTTCATCTCTAGCGTGTCGTCCTGTATCACCAGCAGCTGCTCTGGCGACGACCTCGCAAGTGCCACAACTGTCAGTACGCAACTGTGCGCCGCCGCGGTACGTTCCTTTCGCGTCGCGTTTCGATGTTTGTCAAGCTCACCTGGCTTCTTCAAAGGGTGTCACCCTCTCGAATCTCCCGACCGGCAGTGCTACTGCCAGCGGCAGTTCAACCCAATCGTCGGCCACAGGCTCTGCCGCTTCCTCTTCGTGCGTTTCCATACCACTGAACATAGATATCTTTTGACACAAGTACCCAAGGTCCACCAGTCAGCCCGACAGCGCTATCTCCATGACTTTCAATACTGGCGCGCTCTTGTTCGCCGTTGGCTTCGTCGCCTACGTTCTCTGAGGGTCGGGTTACCGTCGGATATTTATGATCATGTGCCAAGCGCAGAAACTCCCGCCCCAAGTTCGCATTCATTCGCGGGTCTAGATACTTATCCCTTTTCTTTCTTTGTCTGTACTTCTCTGGTCACGAAATGCTATGTGATGCATGCGCTCGTCGAAGGTGGACCCATGTCAGATGCTTCGAGCGCAAACGACTGTGAGAACTCTGTGGAGTTCACCATCAGGAGTCTCGATGTAGGCATCGGAAACTTGAGTAGAATAACCCTGACCACCTACATATCTGCTACATACCCTGTTGTACATCATCAAGTGTCGTAAGTACATACATCCAGTTAACCCCATTGAAATTCGCTACCAGCAGTCTCTCAACCCGTGGCACTAAGTGCCTGTAGTTGAACGAATTCGTAATAATGTCCCTTGCGGTTGATGAGCTCGTCGTGGGTACCCCATTCCGCTACTTTCCCATCTTTGATAAAGTATCTACATGTCACTTTAGTACGCTTACACAGGAGAGAATGCTGCCAGACGTACATTCTGTCCGCATTTTGAATGGTTGACAACCTGTGTGCGATCGCAATAGTTGTCCTTCCTTTTGCTGCCTGATCAAGAGCAGCCTGCACTACTTTCTCACTGCAAGCAGGTCATTTTCATCATATTATTATTGAGGGAATGAACGCGGACGTGCCTGGTTGAATCGAGTGCGGATGTCGCCTCGTCGAGCAAGAGCACCTTTGGAGAACGAAGCAGAGCACGGGCAATCGCAATACGTTCTGTTCGACCTGTCAAGGGAAAGATACATACTTGGGGACAAAAGAACGCACGTTTCTGACCGCCAGACAGCTGCGAGCCTTTCCCCCCAACTTGGGTATCAAAGCCCTCCGGTAAGCTTAGGATGAAATCGAGAATATTTGCATTCCGACATGCAGCCTCGAGTTCCTCCTGGGTAACCTCTTCGACTGGTTTGGCAGCGCCTAGCAAGATGTTGAACCGCACAGTCCCTGAGTATAAGGTGGGCTCTTGCGAGACAAGAGATATGTGAGAACGGAATGAAGCGACGTTGAGGTCCCGCAGGTCCATGCCGTCCATGAGCACCTGGCCCGACCAAGGGTCATAGAAGCGCTCTGCCAGTTGTATTCTAATCCAAAGTTCAGAAACAAGATGACAAGAAGCTCTTTCGAAACGTACGTCGTAGACTTCCCACAACCAGAAGCACCGACGAGAGCCACATACATACCCGGTTCGATCGTCAAATTTAGACCACTGAGGACGCGCACACCCGTCCGAGATGGATAGCGAAAGTGGACATCCTTAAATTCGATTCGTCCTTGCACCGTCGCACGGTCCATGAGCTTGCCCTCTGGCGAGCGCGCATCGATTTCGGGCATGGAGTCGAACAATGAAATGATCGAATCCGCCGCACTCTTGGCCTCGGACATGTCAGCAGCGTAATTGAAGATGTTTCCAGCGTTGATGGCAGCAAATGTAGTGCACATAAGGCCGATAAAGAACTGGTTCGTGTCGATGTCCAATTCTGATACCAATTTGGCACCGAACCAAAAGATCAAAGCGATGACGAAGAAAGCAATGGATTGTGCCATGGCGTAGAGTAGGTTGGACCAAACGTTCGACTTGTTCGTGCGTGTGAGCGGGATCAAGAGTTGCTTGCTATACATGTCAAGACAATCTTCCTCACGCGTCAAAGCGGCAACGGTCCGGATAGCGCCAGCAGCTTCACAAGCCATCTCGGCTGAATCTTCATGTTCCTTCTTATTGCGCTTGTCTTTGAGAACCACAACGTGCTGGAGCTATTGTCAGAGAACTACCGAAGACGCATAGTAGCCATCACTCACCAGGCGGATTAGACCAGTGCAAAAGACTAACGGTGTGCACGCCAATCCGACCAGTCCCAGTTTCCACGTATAAACGAGACCAATGATCCAGCCGACAATGAGGGTGAAGAGTGCTTGGGTGACCGTACCCATAATCATGCCAGCGAGGCCGTTGATTTTCTGTGGGTCATCGCTGAGCTGGGACACCAGGCTTCCTGTAGAATGAATAGCTTCGTCGAAGTAAGCAACTGAGAGCAAAAAAGTAAGAAGAATGTTCGTCAGAGTAGTCATTGGACGTACCATCCTGGCAGAGAATGGAGGTGAACATAGCTTGTCGAAGCGTGGCCATCAAGTTTACGGCCGACAACACGAACCCCAGGTTTTGAACGAGTGTGCAAATGGTCGCGATGATAGCAATTATGAAGAGCCAGCGCGCGTTTACATTGCCTTCGTGTCTCTTGTCGCTAAGCCAGTGTCAGCCGATGAATAGAGTGAGCTTGACTACAGCACGATACCTATCCAATGGCTCGGAGAAGCCAACGATTCCAGACGCTGTGGTGAAATTAGCACATAGCGAGATGTCTGCACCTCGACACCTTACAAAAGACGATTCCGTAGACGGGGTATATAGCACCGCTGACTGGGTTGACGCATTAGTTGGTGTAACCGCAACACGTCGTGGACACTCACTAGCGGCAGTGATAATACCGAGGATGATGTGCTTGTGCATGGTTTTGTTCAAAGCAATCATCCTCCAAAAAAGGTATAAGACCGAGTAATTCTGTTCGCGCTCGTGTTCCTTTGCCTCTCGCTTGCGCTCTGCGATTTGACTGGACAACGACTGGCGTGTCTTTGTTCGGTCTAGAGGATTGATATCATCGGGCTCATCAGGCTCGCCGCCGGGTTCAACACCTTTGACATCGTTGGTGACGGCTTCGGCCTCGCGCGCTTCACGGATCTTCTGCGCCTCCACAAGTTTAGCGTATGCACTGCCAGGCGTTCGCAAGAGCTCGTTGTGACTGCCTTGCTCGAGAACCTCGCCTTGACCCATGACATAGATGATGTCCGCGTCCTTGATAGTAGACAGTCTATGGGCTATGGTGATGGTGGTGCGACCCGCGGAAGCCTTGTCGAGGGCATTCTGAACAATGCCTTCGCTGTAAGGTGAAAATTTAGTCACTTCGCTCACATGAACCGTTGATAAAACAGGCTTATCTGTGTGTCCAACGCTATTTGGGACGAGTATGAGTAAGAAAAAATTTGGCTTTTAGATTATTCCACTCACCGGAGGTTGCCTCATCGAGTAGTAGGACCTTTGGGTCGCTTACAATGGCGCGCGCAATGGCTATTCGTTGCTTCTGTCCGCCTGAGAGTAAGATAGCCCTCTCTCCAACCAGGGTCTCATATCCTTCGGGCAGCTTCTGGATGAAGTTGTCCGCGTTGGAAAGCTTGCATGCCTCAACGACAAGCTTCATCTTCTCGTCCCAAGTGGCATGTTCATAGGGCGTGTTGATCAGTCCATGCATAACATTCTGCGCAACCGTTGTGTTGAAGAGGGTTGGCTCCTGTGAAACAAGACCAATTTGACTGCGCAGCCACTTTATGTTGAGGTCGCGGATGTCGACACCATCGAGCCTGACGGTACCGCTCTTGGGATCGTAGAAGCGCTCAATAAGGGCGATGGCAGTCGACTTGCCTGACCCAGATGCACCGACCAAAGCCGACGTCAGGCCGGCACGGAAGCGAAGGTTAACATTGCGAACAACGGGCACAGTAGGACGAGAAGGATAATGGAAGACAATGTTTTCAAGGGAGATGTCGCCAATGACTTTTTCGGGCTTGAGGCCCTTAGGGCTATATGAGTCGATGGCTGGGACACGGTCTATCGTGTAGTATAGCTTGGCGGCGGCACCACATGCCTCCTGAATAGCTGCAAAATATGAACGTTCGCATCGCCGGAGTCTGACTCGCACTGACCTTGAAGTTGTGGTGTCAATATAACAAGAGAGAATGTCCCAATGAGGATGGCAAAGATCACATTCACCACACCGCCTGCGTCGGCTAGAAAGGGAGAGTGAGTCCACGGCAGAAAGAATAATCAGCATGATAGATACTTACTGTGTCCGTCGATAATAAGGGTGGTGCCGAAGTAAAAGGCTAGCAAAAAATCAGCACATACTTGAGAAGATCACGATGCAGCCCTACCCAAGGCGTATCCATTGTACACAGCGAAAAAGATGATGGAAATGCATGTCCCTATCCACATCGCGCTGCTGATTCCTCTCTTTCGTGCCTTCAATACGAAGACGCGGTATACATCTGTGAGTGCGTCCTGAATGCCAAACGCCTGAACGGTCCGGATAGAAGATATGACTTCCTCAGCAACGGAGCCTGCTTCTGCTATGTACCGGAGGGCAGCTGCAATATTGCGGCCAACGAAAAAGTTCATGAGACCCTAGTGATTCATTAGATGCGTGGGACTCTCGCAAGTGGACATTCCTACACCGGAAAAGACAATGGGCGGCAAAATGGCGGTCATGGCTAAAGCAAGACGCCACTCTTGCACATAGGCAAGGATGTAACCTTCATCGAGTATGAGCACAAACAATATGTACGGTCGTCGTTCAATGGCGCACCTGTGATGAACGCCGCAATTGTAGTCACCGACAGTGCGACCTTCTCCCCGATACCCTTCTGAACCATGTCTGCATGACAATAATCCAGTCAGTATTTTACCAGGAAAGATGTCCAGTAGTACTTCGAACCTGTGTCTGTCTGGATACGCGTTGCTATCTCTCCCGCGCCAACGTTGTCAAAATAAGCGATGTCCTGGCGAAGGGTGGCTCGAAGATAATGCTCGCGTATCCTCTTGGAGAGGACCTCGGACGTCCATCCCCATGCCATCATATACGCGTATGTACAGACGAGCATCCCGATCCCTGCAAGAGTTGCAATTGACAAAATTAGGGTTGACTTGTAGTTGCACGCACCTATGTATACCAGGTAGCTGGCATTAAGGCTAGCAGAATGGTAGAATGCGTGTTGCTCGAGTTCGAAGTGTGCCATAGATTCAGGGTCATTGCGATCTAACGAGTATAACGCCATCGTGAAATTGACAAAATCCTGAACGAGTCGGCCAAAGAGCAATGTCATCAAAGGCTATATAGGTTCAGTGAGTGAAAGTTCGACTTCTTTGTTCTGAGTATGATGAAGCGCACCTGCGCTGCCCCGGCCGCCGCCGCTGCAATGAGTGAAGTTCCGTCCAGCCACAGCTCAAACCATGTCGCAAAACTGGTTGTTGGTCAACGAGACGCGCCGGGGCCGTGATTCATACTCACCGAAAGAGCTGAGAGAAACGGACTGGTTTGAGCTTGAGACCTTCTGAGGTGAGCACCTCTGTTTCGTCGAGATTCGTCCCATGTTTCTCATTTGGCTGTGGAGCTCTTGTCTGGTCTTTTGTTCCAAAGATGCGAGCACTTTTCCCACTGTGACGGATATCTGGGATGGCAGTCGCTGGCGCATGTTGACTCGCCTTCTCGTCGTGGTCGGTTTCAGTAGAGGTACGCGTTTCTGGCATCTCCGCGAGAACGTAGAAGAGTTCGCGAGAGGTCCTTTCGTTTGGAATTGATAACGAGTAATGCTATAAAAGCAGCAAAAGCTAATTGCCCATCAGTGTTGCCCAACGTATATACCTCACCGGCAGCCGGGATGATGACGAACAGAGTGACTGGTCAATAACCTACGAGGAACAACACTGTGAGATCAGGTGGTGGCTGGAGGCTATAAAGTCAAATGGAACCTCCGAGGCAACTGCTTCCCGACTTCTTCTAGGCAAAGGTACAGAGAAAGCTAAAAGTCTGCCAGGTCAACACTACTCGTATGCAAGGCATTCCTGCCTGATTAGTTCTTCCCCAAGTGAAGACCTACTCTCAAATAAGGTCCAAGCCTTGAGTCGCAGAAATTATCGAGGAAAACGCTAACGTTCATTGAGAATGGATTCAAGTTCGCGCTGAGTCTAGACCAAGTTGTCTTCCAAATTGACCTGTATTTCCTTTTGTGGGCGCGGACCGAATGAGCGTGAGAGAATGTCAGATGAGTCTTCACATCCTCCGAGCCATTCGTAGGCAGATTGCAGGACTGGGCGCCGTGAGAATTTGGGACAGTTTGAAGGTAGAGGCTTCTATCCCAGAGTTTCCCCATTGCTTCATGTGTAGATTATGCCGAAGGCTGGACGAGTTCAAACGATGGAACAGTGTGCGCATACATCGCGTTGCAAGTGGTCGTGGTTGTACAATTGCAAGTCGGGGTAGGCTCAGAGCAGCCGACGATCGCCATCAGAGCGAATTGATCGGCATCTATGCGCTTGATATGAGACGTCTCCATTGCACTCAATTGTGTACGCTCTGATTCTGCTTATGCATGTCTCCTTGTTCTTCAATTTATTTACGCCAGCTCGCATATACCTATAGACATGTACATAGCCCTTGAAATGATATGCCACAAAAGATTCGCATTTGTAAGATTACTTGAGTCCTGGGATTCAAGCCATCCATTTCCAAACTCTCACACCACCCTTCCTCTCGTCCCCATCCCCTTCCCACCATCGACCAGCATGCCAAACTTCGCTGTAACCTAGCCCAGCCAACATGTGTCGCACATTTGGTGCATCCAGCAACGCACCAAAAAACACGAGATGTCTCGGCCATTCGTGGACCCATGGATATACTTCCTGTGTACGGAGCACTGTCCCAGGCTTCGTAGCGGGGAAAGCTGAGATAGGAAAAGACGGGTTGACGCTCGGAGGGAAGGTTTGTTGGATGTACTTCACGGGATTTGCAAAGAATACGCTGGTCTGTGAGCGGTATGTCGTCAAGTTTTGGCCTCTTCGAAAGGTAAGTCAACATGTGAGTTTGCAAAGTAAAACCAACGTACTGTAATGGGGGTTCGCATCCCAACGCCCAAAGCTCCATATCCGATCTGTGTATGTATGCTTGTCCAGGAATTGAGTGGCATGGCATGAGTATACCTACGCTTGCTTCGTGCGGAGGGATGTTGCGGATGTATGTTGTCACGCTAATCGGGGAGCTGCAGTATCCAAATACGATGTATACTGCTACGGGCACCTGCGCCAGGATCAGGTAGAAATACGCCGCACGGATGCCCAGGATACGGCGGAATCTTTGTTTCTCTTCAGGTCCGAAGACAGAAAGTTTGAGGAGGGATTGCGCAGCCAGGACGTGCATAAGTGGCAGTATGGAGTGGATAAAACGCCATTCTTTGTGCCCTAGGCAGGAGTAGACTGTGATGACCCAGAGAATCGCGTGAGCCATCGTGCGTGTCTCGACAGGCGATTTTCGACTTTGCAGATTGAACCACATTGCGTGCAATACGAAGGGAAGGGTCGTAGTGCAAAGAATAGGCAGAGCCTGCGTGATATAGTAATGCCACGGGTTATTTCCGTAAAACAGGGAGACTCCAGAGAGGTTCGTGGTGAGAAAGCTAACTGGCGTAAACACGATGCGGCCGTAGTACACAAGGTCCACAATCACAGTGCTGAGCACGGTCATGATTCTGTGGCAAGCTGGGTCAATTATCCTGAGTATACATGGGTTTTGCGTACCCCAAACATGTCGCTGTTACGATAGTCTCGCCAACAGGTCCAGCTTCAGGCAACGAGAGAATGACAGCCCGTCCGAAAAGAAACAACCATATCAATGCACTGGTAGGCCTGATTGCGCATGCGAGAGCGGCGAATAGCAAGCTGGCACCAATACGCGACCTGAAGGGGTTTGAGTAGACAAATAAATTATGCGAGTTTATTCACCCCTTCTGCTCCAGCCTACCGTTCCAAGGGTAGTATGCAAATGCTAAGGTAGACAATGATGTCTCCAAGGAGTTCGACAGTGATCTCGACAGGGAGAGTGCATGGAAGAATGAGGTGAATGAAAGGAACAGCTGCATGAGAGTTGGATTTTAGCCGAAAGTGAGTCGAATGCTGCGAAGACCTACTGAAGTTTGGGTATGCTTCTTCCCCAAGGTCCTTCTTGTGAGCATGTACAGCCCTACATCCGTTCCCGCAGCCAAGAATCCATGTAGCAATTTGGGGCAAAGCACCTTGCTTCCTGAATCAAACGCCTGGCACTCTCAACATCGACAGACGCACCACCAGGGAAGGAAAAAGACTGTGCAGTCTAGTGATCTTCAGAAAGAGATAGATGGGCACATTCAGCGCTGGGTAGAGAAAGCTCCGGATAGGCGAAGGGCTGAGCCATTCCCAGGTGAGATGCCCGTAGCCAAAAACGGCGTGATGTGCAGGCTCGAGAGACTGAAAGTATTCGTCTGGTTGAAAAAATGTGCGTGTGCCGAGCGCGATGCCGACGCGTAGAGCCACCGCGTAAAGGACTTCTCGGGGAAGCATCGCGGTGTGAATGCAGGCAAGCACATCTTGTCGCGCTCACTTCGGACCTCGGGCCGGATCTAGTTGCTTTGCCTGTGACGCCGACCGTTCAGACGGAGGTGCTGGAGCGTCCCACCGCACGATGGATAAAATCCGCATCTCGAAAGTGCGTGCGCAGGCACACCGGCAGTGGACGATTCTCATGCCTCTGCAGGTCGAGGGCGTAACATGTGCCAAAGCAGGAGCCTCGCAAAAGGCCACAGTCCATCTCACGGCACATCACCTGATATTCCAGTACGAATCTGCGGACGAAGAAGAACTATGGGTTTGCACACCTTTGTGAATCTTGGATCTCACCACTAAAACGGATTACAAGGTCCCGTATCCACTCATATCTCTGGTTACACGCCTGCCCCAGACGCACCAAGGCCTCAGTCCACTGTCAATACATCTCAGAACATTTGAAACGCTCTCCTTGACCTTTTCAACCGACTTTGAATCTTTGGATGTATTCGAGAGTGTCAAGGAGCTCACCGTGGCCAGTGCGTACTCGCTCGACTCCTCTCTACAGCCGCTGACTCGTCATTTAGCTTCCGTTCAACAGCTCTATGCATTTTTCTACACTCCGAATCCAGCATTGCCCAACAATGGTTGGAATATCTACTCTCCGCGCGAAGAATTTGGCCGAATGGGTGTGGGCACTCGCACAAAGGCGTGGCGGTTCACGGACATCAACAAGGACTACTCTGTACGTCTCCTGGTGGAACTTCGATATGGCGCGTATAGATGACCCGAAGGACATCTAGTTCTGTCCAACATATCCTGCACGCATGGTTGTCCCTACGCGCATCAGCGATACCACAATCCAATATGCAGGCAAATATAGGAGCAAATGCAGGATACCCGCCCTCACGTACTTGCATTGGAACAACTATGTGCGCATGCCACACGCATATAATCACACCACTTACCTCTCGATAGGGAAGCATCACACGCTCCAGCCAGCCGATGGTGGGTATAACCCAAAACCGATCTATCCAGGACGAAAAGCTGGTCGAGGCAGGCTTCCAGTCCCACCATTCCCCCGACTCTCGTGTCAATGCAGCCTCTGTCTATGGGTCGACTACCACCAATCTTATCATTGACGCTCGGCCTACCACGAATGCCATGGCAAACACCGCCAAGGGTGCTGGCACGGAGAACATGGATCACTACAAAGACAGCAAGAAAGTCTACCTCGGCATCGACAATATACACACAATGCGGGACTCCTTGAACAAGGTTGTCGAATGTCTACGAGATGCGGATACGGTTTTGGCCAGTATCAATAATGACCTCTCTGGTCAAATAACAGGCGTCTCCATGCTCGACCGCCAGGCGTTGCGACGGTCCGGCTGGCTGCGCCATCTCACCGCTATCATCGAGGGTTCGGCTATCATTGCACGCAACGTTCACGTCAACTCATCCCATGTTCTCATACACTGTTCGGATGGCTGGGATCGTACTTCTCAGCTCTCAGCACTCTCGCAGCTCCTACTGGACCCCTTCTACCGTACAATCCGTGGCTTCGAGATTCTTGTGGAAAAAGATTGGGTCTCATTTGGCCATAAATTCCTGGACCGTTCTGGTCACCTGTCTTCTGACAAGTTCTTCGTCAATGCGCCCGACCCAGCTAAAGAAGGCGAAGGACAAGGCGCTGCACAGGCTATCTTTGCATATGCGCAGAACAAGTTTGCATCTCAAAACCATGTCAAAGAGACCAGTCCTGTCTTCCACCAATTTCTCGAGTGTGTGCGGAACCTGCAACGGCAATACCCTCAGCGTTTCCAGTTTAATGAGCGCTTCCTGCGCCAGCTTTACCGACACCTGTATTCATGCCAATTTGGCACCTTCCTCTTTGACACTGAACGGGAGCGACGCGTCGGCGATGGACTCGGTCCACCTCCTGCGGAACGGACTTTCAGCGTTTGGGATTATATGAACTCGCCTGAGGAGATGGCGCTCAACACAAACTCTGACTACGACCCATCCTTGGACGCACCTACAAAGAAACCACCTGGGGACATGGGTGTGCTGATGCCAAATACGAAGGATGTGCGGTTTTGGAACGAGCTCTACGGGCGAACCGACGAGGAGATGAATGGGCGCATTGCGGCCAGTCAGATACCAGCTCCCGAAATCATTGGCCCTGTGGAGAGCAGTGAAGACGATCCTATCGCGCGCGCGGCGACACCAGCGTCAGTACCACTGCCTCCTTCGCCTGCGAAAGGGCCTTTGGATGGTCTGGCGCCATCGCGGGCGAATACACTTACACCGACAATGAGGCGTGCAGTATCCCCGACCCCGTCTACTGCTATAGCACCACCACCAGAACGCCCACAGTCGTACTCTCAGGACAGCTTCCGGCCATTCTCAGAAGGAGGCAGCGCATTCTCTATGAAGCCGTCCCACGCGAGTTCCCAGCCCCAATCGGGCAATGGACGTTCATCAGCTGCAGGGCCTGCAGGAGGCGATTTCGTGCGGTCGATGTGGGGACGCTTGTCTTCCAATGCGTCTGCTGCGTTTTCTGCCGTACAGGAAGCTTACGTGGGTGCGCCTACAGACAGGCCACCTGACGGGACCCAACAGGCAGGAGAATTACGTGGTGTGGACGAGCAGAACGTGTGGGCTGATCCTCAACCGGAAGCTAGCTCAAGTAGATTGGGTGCTGCAGGGCCCGGGCCTACGCGAAGAAGCAGCAATAATCCGTGGGCGTTGCCAGAGTCCTCATCTGTGGTCTCACCATCGCCGTATGAGAATCCATGGGGGTCAACACCAGCAGCGAAGGAACGCCAGCTTGATGTGGATATCTTTCCAGCCGATCCGATGGTGTCGCCTGTGCTGCTTAAATCGGCGTCTCCTGCTCCTCCAGAACGGTCGACAAGTCGAACGACCATGAAGGAGAAAGTACAGGACCCAAACCCAAGTCTGAAGGGGACAGATCCATTGGGTGTAGGGCCTCTATAATAGAGCATCATAGTACAGGACACGTATTAATTTAATCTTTGAGGACGTCAAAGACAGTTTTCTGACACACACCGACTTCGAAAGCGGAAGGAAGGGCCATCGATCCTGAATCCAAGGACACGTTCGACGAGATAAGGCAGCAGGATGGCGTGATGATAGAGATTGATTATGTAATACAGAACGGAAAGCAATAAAATTTGGATGGTGCTATATTGCGATCGAGCAAGCTCTCTTCCTCCCTCCTCGTACCCTCTCTCCTACCCTATCCCTCTTAGAAATGTCCAACGGTCACGCTGTTCGCGCTGCGCTTGAGCCAGGCCACTTCCTCTTCACTTCCGAGTCTGTCGGCGAGGGTCACCCCGGTGCGTTTGCCTCTGCCCTATGGCAGAACACAGTGTTAAACGTTTGCAGACAAGATCTGTGACCAGGTCTCCGACGCTATCGTACGTGCCCAGCATCCCCTATGGTTGTTTCTTACACTGACGGCACTCCCAGCTCGATGCATGCCTTGCTCAGGATCCTTGGTCAAAGGTTGGCTGCGAGACGGCCTCCAAGACTGGCATGATCATGGTTTTCGGTGAAATCTCAACCCAAGCCAAGCTGGACTACCAGAAAATCATCCGCGACACCATCAAGGAGATTGGTTACGATGACTCGGAGAAGGGCTTCGACTACAAAACTTGCAACATTCTCGTTGCGATCGAGCAACAATCCCCCGATATTGCTCAGGGCCTCGACCACGGCGACCTTGAAAACCACGGTGCCGGCGACCAGGGAATCATGTTCGGCTATGCCACCGACGAGACTGAAGAATGCATGCCGCTCACCGTCGTACTTTCCCACAAGCTGAACGCGGCAATGGCTGCTGCCCGCCGCTCGGGCCTCCTCCCATGGCTCCGTCCGGATACCAAGACCCAGGTCACAGTCGAGTACAAGAAGGATGGTGGTGCTACCATCCCCCTCCGTGTCGACACCATTGTCATCTCCGCCCAACACTCTGAGGATGTCACCTTGGCTCAGCTCCAGAAGGACCTCCTCGAGAAGGTCATCAAGCAGGTCATTCCTGCCAACCTTCTTGACGACAAGACCGTCTACCACGTGCGTCTCTTTACGTTTCCGCCTTGCATCTTCTCACTCACTGTCACCCCAGATCAACCCTTCCGGTCGCTTCGTTATTGGTGGCCCCCAGGGTGATGCCGGTCTGACGGGCCGCAAGATCATTGTCGACTCGTACGGTGGCTGGGGAGCGCACGGTGGAGGTGCTTTCTCTGGAAAGGATTGGTCCAAGGTCGATCGTTCTGCCGCATACACCGCCCGCTGGATTGGTGCGCATTATGATGCATCAAAGACATACATCACTGATATATCTTACAGCCAAGTCCCTTGTCACCTCTGGCTTTGCTCGTCGCATTCTTGTCCAGCTCTCGTACGCCATCGGTGTCGCTGAGCCTCTGTCTGTCTATGTCGACTCCTACGGCACTGGCAAGATCGATGACGACGCGATTGTGCAGCTCATCCGCAAGAACTGGGATTTGAGGCCTGGTGTGATGGTCCGCGAGCTGACCCTGCAGGAGCCCAAGTACCGCCGCACGGCGTGCTACGGCCACTTTGGCAACCCCGACTACACCTGGGAGCAGCCCAAGAAGATTGTGGCATAGAAGATTCCTCTCTTCCTCCCATCCGCTCTTTGACTCTCACGACACCTACGCTATCATGCAAGGAAGTTCATCCTTCCGATTGTTATATCGCACTGCATTGCTATAAGTTAATACATTACTCACGTCTGGTCGTATCACGCTGTTATGTTGGTTTAGAAATAAGGGTCGCTTTCGTACTCTACAAAAAAGAGTATAAAATTAGTACATATGTATATAGATGTGGAGGAATACCATGCGCTCAACCGCGTTTCTTTCTGTCACATTTTTAGTCTTTGGATCGCGTTTGTTGTGCTGGTTTACCATCAACCACAACCGTTTGCGCTACCCGACTCGGCTTGCGATTAGCATGGTCACTCGCTCTGCTCTACTTGGTCTTTTGTCTTTGTTTTTCTGTCTCGCCGTTGCCGACAAACCAGTCCCCGATGCCTGGAATGGACACACCGACGCTGGCTCGACCACGCCCAAATGGTTCACGCCGTACCACGTCGCGCCTGGAACGAAAAGCTACGACTCGGCTTCACCACTAGTTCACTACACTGGCAACTGGGCGGAGACGCACTCGCGCTCGTACGTCGACGGCTCTATCCAAACGACATTCGACCCGAACGCCGAGATTACCTTTTCGTTTGACGGCACTGGCATCGAATGGTTTGGCAACGTAGGGCCGACACATGGCACCGCCTATGTCTTTATCGACGGTCAACAAGTTGGCACAGTCGACGCCTACCGACCGACCGACATGCCGAAGAAACAACAGCGCGTCTGGTGGCGATTTGGCCTGACTCCCGGCAAACATGTTCTCAAAATACGCAACGCACGCAAGTCGACCTCTAATCTCCCTTTCTCTCTCATCGACCTCGACGCCTTTGTCGTTACTCAGCGCCCTCCAGAACTCGATGCTGCGCCCGTCGAGAAGAAGAAAGCGCGCGCTCAGCCACCTGGTCAAAATCTGATGGCAGCACCTAACGGGCCGTCTTGGGGTCTCGTTCAGAAAGGCTCAACTGGAGTGCACGCTATGCAGCTTGTCGTCATTTCCGACACTCACGCTCTTGTTGTCGACAAAGTTGAACACAACCTCGTCGATGTCGACCACCATCCTGCCTGGGCGGCTCTCTACAACCTCGATACGCACGCCGTGAAACCTCTCCGAGTCCAGTCTAATTCGTTCTGTGCCGGCGGATCCTTCCTTGGAAATGGAACTCTTCTCAATGTCGGCGGGAATCCCGTCGTCGAAGACCACACGTCCGCCGCCGACTTTGGAGACTTGAACGGCATGCAGGCAATCCGGCTCTTCCATCCTTGTGACTCGCATTCTGCCCGTGACTGTGCTATCTATGAGCATCACTCAAGGATTCGAATGGCGAGTCCTCGATGGTACAACAGCGTCATGCGCCTCGACGACGGCAGTGCGATGATTATCGGCGGTTCCAAGCGTGGCGGATGGATCAACAATGCGACAGACAACAACCCAACCTACGAGTTCTGGCCACCAAAGAATGTCCACGGTTCAAATGGCCTTCCTATTCATCTCCAGTTTCTTGTCGACACTCTCAATTCTAACCTCTTCCCTATTTCGTTTTTGCTCCCAGACGGAAAAATCTTCATGGCAGCGAACAACGACGCGATGATATACGACTGGAAGACGAACAACGAGCGCCGCCTGCCTTCTCTTCCCAACGGTGTGCGCGTGACTTACCCTATGGCTGGCACTGGGCTCTTACTTCCTCTCACGCCGGAAAACAACTACCAGCCTGAGGTTCTGCTATGTGGTGGTTCGGCTGTTGACGATCATCGCGCAAGCTATGAACTTTCGTCTCAGGACCCTGCCTCGAACCAATGTGTACGGATGGTTCTCACGGAGGAGGGTATCACCAAAGGCTGGGAGGTTGAGCAGATGCCAGACGCGCGTATAATGCCAGACGCTGTCCTCCTTCCTACCGGCGACATCATTATAGTCAACGGTGGTGCTACAGGTGTCTCTGGTTACGGGAATGTGAAGGATCAAGTTGGCCAGTCTAACGCAGATCACCCTACCCTCACACCTGTGCTGTATAGACCAAATGCGCCTACTGGACAGCGCTTCTCATCAGAGAGCATGCCGAAGAGCGATATTCCGCGCCTCTACCACAGCGTAGCGACGCTCACGCCAAGCGGGATGGTGATGATTGCGGGAAGTAACCCAAATTTGGATCGTAGTGAACTTCGGTATGGGACTGAGTACCGTGTCGAGTGGTTGAGCCCGCCGTACATGGGTGTGAAAAGGCCAAAGGTGTTCAAGACGCCTAAGAAGGTGCGCTACGGGAAACAGCTGAACATCAAGGTGGATTGGGTGAAGGGCGGGAAGGACGCCAAAGGTGCGGTTTTCTCTCCATCTATTGGGTGCTGGCGCGCTGATCACATTTAATACGTGTAGTTGTGCTAATGGACTTTGGATATGTAACGCATGCGGTACACGCAAACTCGAGAATGGTTGTACTCAAGGCCCGGGTGGATAAGGACATGGTGTATGCGACGGGCCCGCCGAATGCGAGGGTGTATCCGCCTGGGCCGGCGTTTGTGTTTGTTGTTGAAGATGGTGTGCCGACGCGAGGGATTAAGGTCATGGTGGGTGATGGGGAGGACCCGCCTTTAGATACGGAGGCATGGGCAAAGTGAGTCATTTGCTGTTGTGTGCTTCAACGCAACCTGACACTTTATGCAGTTTGCTGAAAGAGAGCAAGGTGGATCAGTAGATGAATGACTGGGACGGACAGGCTATTAACGAAGATTACTACTGGGATACCCACAGATACTGTATTCATTGACGCTACCTACTACTGGATTTGTAGATTTTCACTGTTGACGATATGTATACCGTTTGGATTGTTACCCGGCGTTCGAGAGAGACTATTCTGGATCTGATCATCGTTAGATGACACGAGCAAAGTACAATGAGAAATTCCACGCATGCTAGACGCCTCATGCATCTTTTCGTTACAGAAGATCCGTGTCATTGCGTGGGTAGGTAATCTAGGGGTCGAAGCGCCAAAAATGCTACATACTACTGCTGTCTCGAAGCCTTCGACATGCTCCTTGTCCTCGGCTGCTCTTGCCTGACGCCCTCGTCCATCCTCGTCCGTGATGGTTGTTGACGTCCTCGCTGGGTGGACGCGTCCTGTGCGCTAGACGCCGCGCCAGACTTCCTCGAGCTTCTTGATGCCGAACTTCGACTAGTAGCTACAGGTATTAGACTATTGCTCAAAGTGTCGATGAGGGCTTGCGCCTTCTTCATTCGTTCCTTGTGCTTGTCCATTGCGTCTTGATGCTCTGCCTTCTGGTCATCCAGGGTCCAGTCCAAACTCTTCTCCTGCCTCTGCCAGCGTTCTTCGAAGCTCTTGCGAACATCCTCAAAACGAGCCCGAAGCTTTTTTTCATGCGTGAAACGGAGGTGCAGCAAGAATAAGCTGAAGCGTAGTGCATGCATCGGCTTCGTGAGGTCAAAAACGGGAGCATTATGCATGGCAATGTAGACAATATATTGATCTTGTCCCTGTCGAGTATATCATTCACGGGCGAACGATGGAAAGAGAAGGACAACGACAAACATCAGGTTTTGTAGCCCACGCGGCATAAATCAGACCTTTGGGACCGTCGCTCGCCGTGCAGAAGATGGGGAAATCGAAAATACCCACGGCGGCAAGGGTGCCAACGCTGCTGTTAAGATACATGTATGCCTGATGAGAGGATTGAAGATACCAGTCTTCCTCGGTTTGGTCCAAGTCCTTCTTGTGTTCCGCCATGTAGGTGCTCAGATTTATGCCTGCAGAAGGTAAGTAACCCTATCTTGCGACACCTACGTGCATACCATGTTGCTCTGTAGCACAAAACTCTGCTTGGCGTTCGAAACTTTCTTCGTTGTCGCCCATCACAGATGCCGTCGATGAGGATAGGGACGTGCGAGGACCATAGCTTCTAGGTGGCTCATCCTCCAAACCGGAGATACACAGCTCGGCCATGTCCTTTGGATCTGGCATCCGCAAAGCAAGAGGGTTTGACGGCACCGCGGCCTGCTCGAGACCAGGTCGAAATACTTCCGAGAAGGTGATGTCCTGCGACACAGTCTGTACCGGCTGGGGCTCGCCAGCCTCAACAAGCATGCTGAACTTTCTAATGCGTTCTGCACTGGCCTTGTTATCGCTCGATAAAACATTTGGGATTCGAATGCCAGCAACCATATCCGCTTTTGCCCTAGCAGGTTCTTCAAGAAGGCGGGACAAATACTGAGTTTCGTGACGTTGGTTGAAAAACTTTATCCATTGTAACATGGGAGTCAGCGACTGAGACATGAGAATTCCATGGTCCTCTGAGTATCCAGTGACTGCCGTCGCGAGCCGCGAGTAAAACTGCTTGCGAGTGGACGATGTCCCCGGCTTCTGTGCAAGCTCGTTATACCTCGTAGCACGCACTACGCCGCGTCTTCGCGCTGCCTTTTGGTCTATGGACACTTCACGGGCGTCTTCCAAGTTGTCGGTGACATGTTTGCGGCGAGTCGGATCGATGCGCGTCAGATCGAAAGCCACATTCCTGCGAATGCGAACAAATTGCTCCATGCTGCGCATATATGAAGCTCAAAAGAAACCATTAACAAGAAATTTAAAGACATACCGGACAAACGGACGAGACGCGTCTTCTTCATCTGAATCGGGCAGAGTTGACAAGCAGACGACATGGATAGCGTCCCATGCGATGGCCCGACCGTCGGCTTCACTCCCAGAGCGCCAGTCATGCTGTTTTGCGCGCTCTGAATGTTCTGTCACAGTGTCGAATACCCTCAGAAACGCCCTTTGCAAATCGGGTGATGCTTCTTGCAGCTTGACATTGTCGTCGACGCAGAATCCTTCGCTCGTGTCATAGGCTTCGATAAAGTTCTCTAGGCATTGCTCCACCTTGCCATGTTGGACGAACTGTTTGTAGGTTTCTTGATTCGACTGTAGGTCAAATGAGTAGCGTTCTGACACCCGAACGATGTGGCCCACAATGTAAAGCGGAGGCTGTGTAGGCACCTGCATAATGTCAGTACATGCATTTTGGAATGGCAAGCAAAAGTCCGTCAACCTCAATTGGTTTCCAGTAGTGCACGACGTCTTCGAGGGGTTGCAAATAGGGCAACTTAACTTCCTCGCCATCACGAGGGTAGGCAACCTTGATGACCAGTCGATCCATGTTCATAGACTCTCCCGGTGGTAAGCCAGCGTGGTGTGGCTGGGCTTTCAATAGTGCGTATCTGGGCAAAAGATCAACACTGTAAATAAACATACACGGTTGACGTACTTGGACGCGGAGGGTGGAGCTAGGCTGCCCAGGAGACTGCAAGGACATTGAGGAAAGGACAAAATGCAAAATGCGACCATGACACACATCGCTTCATCCAGTAGCTCTTTTTGTTCTTTAGTGTTGGGCCTACAAAACACTCGGCAAAATGTTTGATATCTGAGAATGCACTCACTTTGAGTTTGCAAACTGCCATTGCAATGAACCAGATGCAGAAAACCTGTTCCCGATGAGCGTACGCAAGCAGACCGATGACGAGCACTTACAGTTGCAACGTTTTGCGATCGCTACGAGTCGATGAGGTCGAGCATTATTGAATTAGGGCAAAGTACTCACGATGGAGTAATGCTCGGTTGCTTCGATGAAGATGCTCCTGTCATATCCTCAGAAACAAACGTGTCTGTGCAGTGTGAAGAAAGAAAGCTGCTGGTGGGCGTTCGATGGCAAGGTGGGATACCGTGAGAACTAGCGGAGTTATCCATCGATGAGGCGTCATTGGAAGCCATCATGCCTGCTTTTCCTGTAGCGTCCAGTTCCGCGGCTCCCACGGCGCTTAGCCAGCATTCCACACGGTCTCTTAACTTTGTACCAGATGGGTCTTGTTCACTGTGGCCCGCGCAATCCAATCGCCACTGTAGTATATCTCCCGGCTGATTTGCGAGGATGTCTTTCACGGAATTTGTGGCTTCGTGCGCAGCCAGTGCAGTCGCAGAACACAGCCTGGAAAGGCTACGGGCAAAAGACCGCGCTTCCAAAGGTGATGCTAGGTCAAAAATACCGGTCGGATTGGCGGTGCTCCCTGTTGCTGCTGTTGCTCGAGCGACATGTATGTCGACCTAAACATGAAGCTTAGAAGATATTCCAATATTTTGTTAAAAGTAAGCGTACACAGGAGCCTCCGTCAGCGGTCGTGGTCCACCCAAATACAAGCTGCACCGAGGTGGTGTACGTGTCGAATACCAATATTGGGAGAGTTCGAACAACCCCAAGGGCACGACGTTGAAGAAGGCTGCTGGCCATGACATGGAAGGCATTTGACGGTGTTGCAATGCAAAATAGGGCGAAGTCTAAGATGCCTTTGCTTTGTGGCACTACTAGATGGAGGTGTTGAAACACCGTGTTGTGCAGGAGTCCACTGTCGTATTCCTCCTCGCTTTCAGTCTGCGAAGCTTCATTGGCATCAGCTTCCTCTTCCTGGGAGCGACCGTCCATTCGCACTGATTCATCACCAGAACTTCCCATGACCCAGTCTGACTCGTCGTCGTCTGTGGTATGTGCACTATTATCAGAGTCTCTGTCACCAGAATGCTCAGTGCTTGTGCGTTCGGAGCCACTGCCCCCGTCACCATCGCTAGAGGAAAGCCGTACCCAAGATGAGGAAGTCGGCGACACGTCAATTGCAGGCCATTGTGGCGGGATAGATATCTCCGTGGTGACCATAGCGTCGACGCGAGAATACGGTTTATGAAAACGATCCACGGGAGAGCTAATGCAGCAAGGGTCGACGGGGAGACAGAATGCCATGTTGAGGCTACAGACACGGTTAGAGGTAAGGTTTACAGGCGCAGAGAGGCAACTTACCATCGCCGGTAGTCCTTCCAAGTGTTGTAAACCAAGTCTGTGATGAATGGATACACCGCCAAAGTTTTGGGTACTGTGTCCCAATGTTGGTCCATACGTCTTAGTAGTTTCAATCTACGCGTTAGCTCGCAAATAGAGAACTCGACATCGTCGTCCACGTCCATGGGAGTATCCTTGGAGGCGGAAAGAATTAGGATGCGTGCGCCCCCTCATTCGAGTGCTCACCATGTCACTTCCCACGGCTGATGGACTCCCAGCGTCTAAACAGGCGGCCAGCTCTCGCACAGGCTCCGGCCAATCCTCATTTGAGCACACGGTGTGCTCCTGGATTCCAATGGTATTTGGTTTGAGGAAATCTCGGATAGACATGGTGGTTCTGAGCAAAGTGCAATGTTGACAATCGGAACCAATTCCACAATCGGCATCAGTGGCGACCAAAAGGTCCGAACACGGTCGTTTCAAATCTGGCCTTTGAGATTGAACGAGCAACACGCCTATGGCTGTGAGGCTAGCCAGATATTGTGAATTTTGTCGGGTGCAAGCAAGAATGAGGGAGCGCATTCACATCCAAGTCGAATTCGGAATACCCTACAGTAGCTGTGGGCAGCATGAAAATGTATTTCTTTTCATAGCCCTTCTAGGTCACAACAAGTGCCAGATAGGACGCGAAAAATATGAACTGGCTCTACAATAGACCCGTAGGTTGTGGCAAGCGTCCGTAGGGAATGTACATTCAAAACCTCTTTAACCACTCCCTGACTTTTGGCTCGGGGATGGCCCCAGTGAACGAGTCGACGAGTTTTCCGTTGACATAGGCCGCAACTGTCGGGAGGGCACGAACCTAGCCAATACGAGGTCAACGACGGGGGAATATTGTAAAATGGAAGGGCGACGCACTTGATGTTGTGTAGCAAGCGTCCGGCCGTCATCCGTCTCTGTGTCAATTGTAACCAGATCCACAGGCGAGCCCGAGGATGTGATATCCGTTCCAGCATTGTCACCGTCCGTCATGCCTTTGAGCACCGGGGAAAGCATTCGACAAGGGCCGCACCAGCTACAAGATGCATCTGAGTAAGGCAGGAAGATTGGCGAATGTTGGGCCAGCGTACTCGGCATAAAAGTCCACAAGAACGACGCGATTCTCTGTCTCCGACGCTGCCGTCGCGCGAACAAAGGTCTAACCAAAAATTTGACAGTGAGCAACTAATTCGTCTCTCGCGACGCGGCCAACGCACTTTGAGATCCGCGTCCAAGTAGTGCTTACGCGCCGGCGCACTAGCGTGTATTTGGCGCTGGAGATTTACACCGACACGCGTCGGACGCAGTGTTGAGCGAAAAGCTTGCATTGTAGTGTGAGAGCAATGTGAGAGTGCAAGCCAGAAAACGGGATGATGTCATCCCCTCAACCAGCTTTAAGTCCGGCATGCACTCGTCTGCATTCGCATTTCGTTAGGCGCCAGACTTCAAGCTCCATGCTTCGAGCTTCAAGCTTCAAGCTTCAAGCTTCAAGGCTGGGAAGAGCTGGACCAAAGTCCCAGCTCGAATTTCATAGAACTTCCAAAGTGCGCCAGAGTGGAATCACAGGTCGAAATAGTCTGCACACATTCGTTTGAACGGTCTTGATGAATTCATGGCAGTCCCCTCTGAGCTCAGAGCAGATGCCTTGCTTTGCAACCGACGCATCTCAGTGGTAACGCTGTCCATCCTCCAAAGACAAACCAAATAGTCCAATATTTCCTACAACAAAGGAAATGCAATAACGAGAGTGGCGGTAAGGAAGGGTATACCCGCTACTGTTACAATACATAAAAGCACACGACAACGCTATCTAGATGCCCAAGAAAAAAGAGTGCACAGTGAGGGAGACAAATCACTGCACAACGCACTGACAGCCGGTCGTCTTCTGTGAGTATGGGTCATCACCACGTGTAGGCGGACCCCACACTGAGGGAACCTAGGCAGAGCATAAGTGGGGGAACACGACGAGTGACGGGAATGAATGTGGCGCACGAGGTGGTCCTTGGTGTTGCGGCAGTAGTTGATAAGACTACGGGCATTCCTCCCGTCAGCAGAGATCGATACCAAGGAGCTCTCGATGACGCACCTTTGGCTGGCCTCACTAATTTTAATTCTTGGACGCGCAAGGTCCTCACGCAAACGTTGGTTGTGTTCGACGATTCGTCGAAGCTTTAGCTCCGACATCGATTGCCGACCTCCTGTGCGGTTCATCCTTTATTGAAGTCGGTGGGTTGTTAAGAAGTACTGTCGTAGCCGCCGAGAGGGCTCTGGACCATAGCCTCAGTCGACTAGCGCGACAGAAATCGCGAGATGTAGGACTCACGACAAGATGACGAATAGATGACGGAAAACGAAAACGAAGGGAAAGCGGAATTGAAAGTGCTGCCAGGCAGCGAAATAGTCGTCGAGGCAGTGGTTGTCAAAGATGTAAACTGAGCAGCATGTGAACACGAAGGCACTGCCCGTGCCGAGACTGCCTCCGGGATCTTTGATCATGATCGCTGCCCGCTTGGCGCTGTGGCGCTCACACGACGACGATTTGGACGTTATAGACATCACAAAAACAGACTGGACTCATGCAAGCATCAAGTTGAACTCGGAGCAATGGGTTGTCGCGTACAAGACGCGGTGATTTGGTGCCTTTCAGAATGGGTGCTTATCATCACACTATTGACGAGTTGAAAGGCATGGAACATACTGCAGCTGCGCCGAGCTAGTGTATAATATAGGACAGAAGAAAGACCGGTCACGAATATAAACACAGGCGTAGGATCCAAGGACGGTCCTAAGTAAAGCAGAGGCGGGATAAAATAGTAGAAAGCAACTGCGCGACGGTGAAATGGGAGGGTAACCAGACAGAGGCGGGGGGAGAAGGCGGGGGTGGGTGTAGTATAAACGAATGTGGGATTTCTGTGTGCAATATTCCGGGCTTGTGTCTACCGAGACGACTCCTGATCCAATCCGAGCATAAGCCCTCCGCGAAGGCTAACCAAGTGTAGTTTGTGCTATGGCATGCGCGCGGTCACATAACGACGCAGTTGCAACCCTGAGCTGGCGGCGCATACGGGTCCTCGCCTTTGCCGACAGGACCCCAAACCGACGGGACCTTCAATAGGTTAGGAACTCAGAAAAGAAGATGGACAGGCAGGAAATAGAGGCGTACGAGATGGTCCTTGGTCGCACGGCAGTAGCGGATCAAGCTGCAAAAGATGAGATGTGAGCAGGTCCCTTCGAGTTCGAGCGGCGGCAGGAGACGCACCTTGAACTAGCTTCACTAACGCGCACGCGGGGACGAGCGAGATCCTCCCTCAGCCGCTGGTTGTGCTCCGTAAGGCGGCGCAGCTTGAGCTCCGACATGGATTGCTGGTGTTTACTCATGAGTGCGAGAACTCGGGCGCGAAATGGCGGATGGGTGGAGATGGTAGTCGGAGGCAAGGAGTCACCTTATGCGGACGAGCGTTCATGCTGGTTGATATTACGATTTTAAAGGAGGCGTCGACGAACAGGGAGCCGCAGGAGACTCGGCTTGGGACAGGCAAATGAAGGTCTGAGCTTAGGGGATTGAAAAGGGGCAAAGGGGCATTACGGCCCGTTGAGCTTTGAACTCCGCCATCAGATGCGCCACATTAGCGGGTTGCCTACGGGAAACAGGGAAACAAGAATTGAAGCAGCTTTGTAGTAAGGGCATGACATTTCCAGCAACATCGAGTATTTAAGCCTGTTGAACCTCTTGACCTGACAGGGCGCAGAGTAGAACAAGTGCCACTGGCGTCCAAACTGGACTTAGAGGTTGACCGTTGGAGAAACTTAGCCCTATTTAACCTGGGACAAATGGCAGCACAAAGAGCGCAGCTAACATACTCCTTGAAGGAGTTGTTTGATTGGTCGGAAGCATGTTTGGAAGCCCTGCTGAATGACTATATAACCACGATGGATGAGGTCAAACCACTTGATAGTGATGTTATGTAGAAAATTTTTAATATCCGAGTCACAAGTGTAGGGCGACCGGTCTTTTTTCCGTATACGAGATGAGTATGTATACCTTTCGTGTGTCTCCAATTAAGATTTCATTATCGCTGCAATTGTGAGCATTTACCTCGGCAACATCCGGTCACGGGAATACCCCCACGGCACGACCGCCAATCTCATCTTGACCCATCATCCCATCACAATGGAGCCCAATCAGCGCGAATATTCTGAGAAGAATCTCAAAGCTCTACTCAAGGAGGAGAATGGGAAACACCGTCTCAATCGTGACCTCGAGAAGTGGTCCAAAGCAAACAGTAAACAGGTACGCATGCTAGGGACGAGAAGCGCCGTCAGCAGAGTCTGATGGGTGTGCTCTACGTCTCAGCCTTGCGCTGCTTGCGCCGCCCGTAACATCGACTGTGATATTGAGTACAAATTTGCTGCCTGCCAGTCCAAGGAATGCAGAACGTCCACACGCCGGTGTTCGCGCGAAGACGATGAGCTCTACGACCGTATCAAGTATCTCTGGCCAGATGTTCCTCGCAGTGTATTCGACCGCTTCGTTTCCAAACTTCCCCGTCCACCTCCCCCGCCATCCAAGGATGCTACGGCTCACGCTCGTGAGATAGCGCAGACCAGGCTGCTTACCCAGGAATACCATTCACTGATAAAGGACTCGAACAATTGGAGGCTTCCTACACCACCGACTACCCAAAGGTCACTCCCTCACACATTTCCCAGCTCGGCGAGGAGCACATCATCGCGCCGCGCAGCTTCCGTTTCCAGCTCTCCGCTGTCGGCTCGCAAGAACAAGAAATCCGTAGAAGTGTCGCTACAGGGTACATCTTCTCCGCGATGCCTGTGTTTTTTTCTGAATCTAGACGCGTTCCATAGAGACTGAGAAACGACTCAAATCCCTCCAGACTGAGAACATCCGGTTGACAGGTTCGTGATCCAGCCGCTGACAGTCAAAAATGTAACGCTCATTCCAGATAATATCGCTGAATCCCAACGCGAAAACAACAATCTCAGGGAGCAACTCACAGGTATGCACTGGTTTCCTATTGTCAAGAGGAATCTTTCCTAGCCGATGTATCTAGAATTACACATGCAACTGAAGGAGTGGAGGAATTCATGCGAGTGCGCCGGATTGAATGAGCAGCTTTGCATGGCCACGGCGTCTTATGAAGCTTTGCTTGGTGATTTTGAGGCGCAGAAGAACCAAAGCCAATTGCAGGATGCAGAAGTCCGGCGTCTAGAGGAGGAGCAAAACAAAGGTTAGCATCCCCTCGTGCGCATGCTTCGGTTGCTAGTTAATTCCTCATTTCAGCGCGGAGCCAAATACTCCGGGACTCGCAGAGACTGCAGGATGAACAGGATCGCTCAGAAAAACAACGTCGAGGTAAGTCTTGAGCAAAGAGTATGTGCGCGGTCCTCAATGATGCCTGCAGACAACGTAATCGAAATCGAAAGAGTGAATGCAGAATGGGGCAAGGAATTGATGACAAGGGTTGCTGCTGTGAATAAAATTCGATTTTCGCTCTTAGATGAGGCATCAAGCCTGATGTCGGAAAATGAGCGCCTACGTGAGGAAAACATAGGTACCTAGGACCTCACTCGCACTGCGATAGTTGGACACCATGCTGAATCACCGCCCAACAGACAACGAAGGGGAACTTTTGAGGGTCAATGAACAACTAGCCAACGAAATGATCCACTCAACCGCCCTCGAGACTGAGCTGGAGCATTCCAAAACTCGATGCGTGGAAATGGAAAAACAAATTGAGACAGAACGCAGGGAGCACTTAGGTATACGCTCTCCTTTCTCCAGCTCAAGATCCTGACGCACCATGGTGATAGCCGTTCAGAATGAGAGTTTCCTACTTCGCGAAGCAAAGAGATGCCTTGAGTTAAGATGCGATAGCTTAGAACGCGCAGAGGCCTCGCAGAACCAGCACAGTGATAGCCTTCGTAGCCAACTTGACGCGTTGAGTCAGCGCTTGGGCGATGTGATTGCTCCAAATCCAGATCCAAGTCAGAGGAATCGACAGCTCGCGGTTATCAGGCCAAATTCATGTAAGTCTTCATTGTTGCTCTCACTTATCCTGCTGACCCGCCTCAGCCTCACTGGCAATAGTCCGAGCCAATCAGGATTCCTCTAACGATACAGTTGAACTTCGCGCACGAGTTGATAGTCTCCAACATCAGGCTGCACATGAGCGCGCGCAACAGCAAGCCCAAAACGACAGAGAGGTCCTCCAGGTCCTGAGCATCGCGAAGTCGCTGAAGCATGCAGTGGCGATGGAGAATCGCTCGGAGTTCTTGGTTGAGACCGTACGTCTGCATGTCAGCTCCCTAGAGGCGATGGCGGATTCCAAAGTCGGCATGGTCCTGCCGTCGACGGTGTAGATATATACGGCAAGAGGGCGAACAATCCTTGGGTTCTGTATACTTCCATATCCTGTTTCTTGCGAAGTAGCAATCAAATCGTTCATACAATGGTGTAATTCAGTAGTGTCCTTCCTCTACGGTGATAGTTGTGTGGTAAGGTCATCTTGACGGAACCGCGGCATATACGTGCATGTAAGTGTTGAATATATGTGCATTGTTAAGCAACATAATATCATGGGTTAAACTCTTCAAAGAACCATCCTGGCCCCTCCCAGAACTTCCATTCATAGTCATAGGGAGCGAGTACCTGTAGCCCATTGTCGACCAACTCTGTAAGCATCACCCCCAGCGCCTCATGCGTCGAGGTATCTGCGGTGTCAATCCGCACAGACTCCAACTTGCAGCACTTCCACTGCTCAGACAACGCGTCGTCCCTACGAGTAACAACCATTCCAACGAATGCTGTCTCCCAGGACCCTAATTCGTCGTGGGACTCTCGAACGGTAGTGGTGAGTGTTTTAAGCGATGGTAGTAACCCCCCTACGGTATTCGTGTGACTGAGCGCCTCGAAAAGGAAGGGGCTGACGTTGATGTCGAGTTCAGTGATGCATCGTTGGTTCGCGAGCACGTCGGAAAAGAAACGGGGGTGCTCGTATAGTGCAGGCTCAACAATGATGAGCGACGTAAGGGTACATTGAGAGCGCTCAAGAAACCTGCAGAGTGAGTTTATTGCTGGTTCCGAAACGACCTCGATGTCAGAGTCGGAGGTGTGAACGAGAAGGCTTTCAAGCCGGGGAACAGTAATAGGGTCGAGAAGCATTGGATGGTCGATACGAAGGTTGTGAATTTTGTCGTAGACCATGGGGCGGGAAGATGTATGCGATGGTAACAACCCTCCACTGGTGTGAAGATGCCACTCTTCGAGAGAACTCATGATACTAAGGCAAGTGTAATCGTTTGATGCGATGGTAGCAGCGGAAATATGAGTGAGTGTGGGCGGCACCGTGCCCGCCATGGAGTATCGGGGAATGTCGAGCCTAGTAAGGTTGGCTGCGCGCGAGAAATCGACATGAGTAACCTCGGACCAGTATGGCGTTGCAATGGTCCCACGTGAATATACATAAACCTCTTGCAGGAGGGCCAATGTGCCTTCGTTGGCATGAGCAAATACTCGCTGGACGTCCGTCTCCCTACCACGAATTTCGAAAAGCATCCACTGCTCATGACGGGCAGCAATCGTGTCCAAAACAAGGTCTGTGTAGTCAGAGTCGGATGTGCAGTCTATGCCAATAGCCAGAGGAGCGTCTGATGCGTATCGCAGGTGTCTGCGCAGCGTAAGGGAATCTCTTTGGGTATAGTGACCTTGAGTGAGTATTACGGTGGCCCACAGTCTTGGCGTACTGATGATGATCTCTCGCCAGAGCCCACACACTGCCTGCAAGGACCACCGAGGGCCGTCTTGGGTGAGCGCGGAGTCCTCGTCTGGAGGGGGAAGGCATGCATCGAAGATGCGCGTCAAAATTTCACGCGGAAGCTTGTGGATAGGGCTACGCAGAGATCGGTGCGTCTGAAGTTGGTGCTGGAGCACAGTCTGTGTGCATTGGAGGTGGTCGACAACAAGTTGTAATGCTGCAAGTTGGTCCTGGGTCTCGAAAAGCCTTTGTTCGAGATATTCGATGTTTGGTTCAATCCAGATGTCGTCCGAGGGGAGAAGAGGTCGGTACAGTCGGTTGATTTGGAATGCAAGGGACAAATGCTCTTCAGTGGGTTGGAGCCGCATTGCTGGCTATTATGCATTCAAGAAAGTACAATGTATGAGTAGGGTTACTTACATGTATCCTAGCCAACAGGCATGTGGGTTTAGATAATCAGAGGAGAATGCGAACCTGGAGATGGAAGTCAAAGGCAAACAGCTAACTTTAAGTTATTACTTTTGTCAAATCACGGCGCCAGCCGATCGAATTTAGATGTTGGCTTTGGTTCCAACTAGCGGCGCGTCTGCTCACCACTGGCAGTAGGGACGTTCCCCGACGTGCGTCACACTCGCGGTTGAGCCAACGCATCTGACGTGGCCTTAGGTTATTCCCGACTATCAATGGGGCAACATCCTTCGCGTTCGCGTAAATACCAAAACTCAGGCTACTATCCAGGCGCGCAGCCGTTCCAACCACAAGGATATCAGAGACAGAATGCGTTTATACCACCAATGCCAGTGCAGCCCTTCATGCCATACCCCGCTGCGCTGCCCCAACAGCCATTCTACACTCAACCGTACATACAAGGTCCAAATGGTGTCATTTACGTGCCACAGAGTCCCAACCGTCCAAAGAAACGGACCACTCGGAGACACCGGCATCACTCATCTCGGCGCCGTAGTGCGTGTACTTTCTCTATGACAAACTATCTATTGACAGTTGGATGCAGCGCGTGAGTCTGATTCCGCGCCTCGTACGTTGTCCTCTTGAAACCGTGAGATAGCACACTGACCCATCCAGCAGCGTCCCGACCGTCAACTGGCATGGGCCATGTAGTCGTACCCGAAAGCGAGGACGAGGAAGACGATACAGGCGTGCCAGTCATACCGGACATGACCGATCGCAGCTTCAGCATGGGAGGACACTCGCGAAATCAAAGTCGAAATGGCCATTCGCGCAGCATATCTCACGCTGGAATGTCCGTCCCGACAGCGCCCACGATGATTGGACCCATCCATCCTGCACTCCCAATGTCCAACAACACTCTGCCGTCCCCGCCTCACGACGTCTACGACATGACCCCACACAGACAAGTCCTCAATCTCGGTGAAACTGCGGGCCTCCTCACCGAAATGATGAGTGAGAAGCTCACAAAGGATGCGAAAAACAAGGGATTGAGACGCATTTTTGGACGGCACAAGTCAAAGAAGGATAAAACCAGATTTGTTCCCGTGCCATTTGACGCGACGACGGGAACCGCCGCGACAGGCGTACTTCCCACCGGGATCTCGGGCTACGACCAACTCATGCAAGCTGCGACTTCGAGCCATGGACATGGCATGGGAGAAGCAGGACCCTCGGGCCACCAGCATTCGATGCGTAGCCATCATACAGCCATGCCTGAGCCAGAAGTTATGCCTGTCCCAACTATGGCACCGCCTGGCATAGTCAATTCTGTTCCGCCGATACCTGACTTCTCTGAACCTATCATGATTTCTGCCAACTCGCCATTCCTCCTTCAGTCCGAGCACCAAGTTCCGTGGCAGGATGCGACCACCATCTTCCCAACGGCGTTCCATCTGTTCGAAGCCCTCAAGTTCTATCCCCACGCAATGGACATCTTCGAGCAAATACGACATATCATGCGCACAGAGGATGTGACCGCTTTTGCAGCGCGCAATGCAAACCGGATGTCTCCAGATTGGAATACGACCTTTGCAGAGCATCTGAAAGCGACGTTCTTGGCGAAGTTCAGATTCCATCCAGATCTCCGTCAGCAACTCATGGAAACTGGTGCCCGAGAACTCATACTTGATTCCTCAGAAGGTTTCTGGGGCGTCGATAGTGAAGGTGAAGGGATGAACTACATGGGAAAGGCGCTGATGCAAGTGCGGGATGTTTTGAGGGCAGAAGCGCAAGGGATGATGTCGCCTTGATAGAAGGCTTTGAAGCGCATGTGTTTGACTTCGATACCAGGCAAGATATCTTTTTTACGACTGATTTGGTTTAATGTATGTAGCCTTATGCCCATACTAGGGATGCCCTCACCGTATATACCAATATGATTAACCTTCCGTACTCGCACACTAGACACTTCTTGACCTATTGACAATCTCACTGTGAGATTCGAATGCCCCTCCCCGCCCATTGTTCCATACCACGGTGAGAGCCAATTTAGCAATCAGGCTACGATCACCCCCAATCTCGCTTTCTGACTCGATCGACCATTTCCTCGGGCAACATAATGGCAGCCAACGCAGTTGCCGACCAACGAATTGTAGAGAACTTGGCGTCGAGATTGAGACGACGGTGTGCTTTGTAGAAGCTCTGGCCAACACCGACGCTTATGTGCTGACAGCCAAGTTGTCGGGTCTCGCGCCTCCGCTTTGGAAACTCTGCTTGTCATCCGGCAAGTTGTTGCGAAATCAAGATTCTCGAATTTTGAGCAGCTAGTGGATATCATACGCGCTGTAGGACGAAAACTAGTGGAGGCACAACCCAAAGGTGTGTTAAGTCGATTCGAGCTGTAAAGGCCACAGTAACATTTTCGTCTGCCCAGAGCATTCTGTGGGAAACACTGTCCGTAAAATCTTGCATCACCTCCGCGAAGAATACAACAACGCGACTCGTGAAGTTGTTCCTCCTCTGGCTGGGTCCTTTTCGATTGCAAAATTCGTGCTGCAAGGTCAACCACGCAAACAACATACCTTGGTCAAAGCAGAAAACAAACTCCATTTGAAGGGCGATGACCCCAATGACCCAGACTCGTTTGCGAAGACCCTCAAACCAGTTCTCATGGAAGCGATTCAGGATGCGTTTGACGAACTCGAGACCGTATACGACAATGTAGCAAAGAACGCCAGGGATCATATTCACTCAGAGTTCGTATTCTCTTAGCTTCCATTCACTCTGGCTCATCTCCTGATAGCGAAATCATCTTGACAATAGGCGCGTCAAGAACAGTAGAAACATTCCTCAAAACTGCTTCACATTACCGAAAGTACACCGTGATCGTTGCGGAGACCGCGCCATCTTTCGGCGGACGCGACCTCGCTGCGTCCCTCTCCTCAGCCGGAATCTCCACCTTCCTCCTTCCCGATTCATCCATCTACGCGTTGATGTCCCGCGTCAACAAGGTTATCCTCGGTGCGCACGCTATCCTAGCGAACGGCGGCATGTTCGCGACATCTGGATCAATGCTCGTCGCGTCTGCAGCGCGAGTACACAGTACCCCGGTCGTCGTCTGCGCGGGCCAGTACAAACTCACTCCATTATGGAATTTATACCACGAATACAGCCAATTGGACTTTGGGGATCCAGCCAAGGTGCTTGGCTTTGAGGAGGGAGATTTGGTAGAGAAGGTTGATGTGGTGAACCCGTATTATGACTATGTGCCCCCGGACCTCATCGATGCGTATTTGACGAACGATGGTGATCATCCTCCATCTTCCATCTACCGGTCGGTGGTTTTGCAATGTCTATGCGCGGTTACTGACGATACTGCAGATTGCTCAAAGAGATGTACGACGACGAGGACACGAAACTGTAGGGCGTTTGTCGAATACTTGTATGTATTGTATTATACAACAGCTGTATCGTTATTGTAGCACATGTTGACTGCCATTTTCGTATAAAGACTATTCTTACAGGGCTGCTTTAAATAAGCCAGTACAGTAGCAGCTTGGTGGCAGCTTGATGGCCGTCCTCACTGATTGCTATGCCTAGTCGGTTTGAGGGCTGGCTTGTGACAACCGTCGACCTAGCTCAGCAAGAGCCTGACATTGAGCCTCGTTTCCTGCATCCTTCGTCGGGTGCGCGAACAGCAATCTAAGGATTCATGTCCGGTGGAAGAGGATATGGCACACCTATTTCCAAACTCTTAAGCTGCACCTCGGAGTTGGAAACCCCCAGGCTCAAGATCTATGTAGCTCCCGCTACATCAGCGAGCTCCGAAGAACTTATGAGATGGTTCTGCTGTAGTTTATGATTTCACAATCATGGTTCTATACCAAATGAGTGACGCCTGGGGTAACACACAGCGCGAGGCCATCTCGGGTTCGATTCATAATGATACAGTGAATCTGCCACGGCCCAGCTAAGTATGTTCTGTATTTCTGGCTCGAGGAGCCAAGTAACTTCTCTTCAATTCCGGACATTACGGTTTGAATGTCAATTGCCTGTGAGATGGGCCAAATCGCAGGGGTTCTATGGAGGTCAGGTGCGTTATAGAGGCGGTGAATGTGTTTACGGCCAGCAAATCAGCACTCTGGTTGGCAACTGGTTGGGGGCATTTGTGGCGCGATTGAATTGCGACGAGCAGCCGTAAGTTCCCGAGGGACAGAGAGAGAGAGGAAGAAAGACACGTTTAAGTGGTGTCCCAAGGTCAGGGATGCAAGCACACGCTGTCCTCGCCTCCAGAACGCTGTTCAGACATCGATTCCTTTGTCTGTACGGGCCAGGCGAGGCGTTTTGCTCACTGATTGACGGAGATAGGTTCATTTTTTGGTTCGAAATCTCATTTACACGCATACACAGCCTGTCCAGACGAGGAGATCTGGACGGGATGGCCTGGACGCTGGTGTCTAACATGATCGGAGTCAGGTTGCGGAAGGAGGTGTGCCGGTGGCTGTGTTCACCACCCTTGGCTCAATACGCTCACTATAAAACGCAGCGGCACCCAACTCCGACGCTCCCCCGTCTAAATCCCCCTTACCCCACACTATCACATCGCCCACCAGACAACATGGAATTCTCCACCAACTTTGGCTCTTCTTTTGCATCGTCGTCGTTCGAGCCCGTCGCGCTCTCTGCCACACGACCACGACCGATACCCAATTCGTATTGGGCGACGCCCCTTGTGCTCGCTTGCGAGTTCCCCTGGTCACCCTATGCGAGCTGTACCAACAAGTGCAAGCTCGACGCCCTTTTGGCCGCTGGTGTTCGCGCCTTCATCGACCTCACCGAGTCGGGCGAACTCAAGCCGTACTCGGACATTCTCTGCCAGCGCGCTGAGATGCTCGGCATAGACCCTGGCAGCATAGACTACTATCGCTTCCCTATTCGGGATCGCTGCACTCCTGAAAGCGGGCCTGGCTTCATGTCCAAGGTCTTCAAGGTGCTCGAACAAAACCGCGACCGCGGCCGCATAACGGCGGTCCATTGTCGCGGTGGCATCGGCCGCACAGGCATGGTCATCGGCTGCTGGCTCGTTCAAAGTGGCATTGCCAAGGATGGCGAAGAGGCACTCAGTATCATCGCGCGCGAATGGCGCACGGTCGAAAAGTGTAGACGGTACCCAAACTCACCTGAAACTGGCGCCCAGTTTGAGTTTGTGAAAACGTTCCGCGGCAACCCCGGACGGAGTGGCCTTAGGAAAGCGCTAAAGGACCAATAGAGCATCCCTAGTACGCGGCTTTCCCTGTGATTCACTTCTTTTGGTCTCATGTCACCCCAGCTTCTCACGAACTTCTTTCTCTAACTCCCCCCACATTCACGTTGGGTCTTCATGGATTTCATCTCCCACATTTCGCACTCTCCCAATCTCCCGCTGCGCAGTGGCTACCAAGCTCCTCTTGGCACCTTCAAAACGCGTGGTGGCCGCCCATCTTGCACCCATAGACACTGTTTTCTTTGGTTTTTAGGCTAGAGATAGAGGCATACTTATTGTCCATCCACTGTATTATACCATAGCATTGTATCGTAGGCTCATCCTGCACTCTCGGCAACATCGTGTATTGGAAACGGACAGTACAGTACATATCACTTACTGTAATTTCCAGCAGAATTACACAGCTGTTATTGATTCTTTTTTCTTCTCATCACCTGCGATTCCGGCTCTGTTGGGTAGCCCCGCTTGGGCCAGCTGCCGCACTTCGCCGCATCTCGTCTTCATCTAAACCCGCCTCCGCTAAAATCTTTTCGACCTCCTTCAGAAGGGGTTTGTATTCCGCTGTTTTTCGTCGTTAAAAATAAGAATCAGCCGCTATGATTGTCGGACACACCATATCGTTCGGAGGCGAGAGCGAAGCCGTCTCTTCGGAGTTCCTTGCCTCGACTGTCGTTTCCTCGCTTGGTGTGTGCGACCTGTGCCCAGTGCTCACGCGACCGCGCGTAGAACATCGCGAGCGTCTCGCCTGGAAGAGGCGTGCTCACGATATCTTCGGCTGACCGCGTGTTGTCGCGCGCAACACCCATAAACTGCGTTGCCTGTGTCCGCAGGCTGCTGGGATCCTGCAAGACATCCGTCAGACCACGCCGCCGAGGGCCACAAATGCACATACATCCACTGCCTCCTCCGCTTCTCCTTCCACGGCTTCGTCTTCGTCGCTGCCGGTGTATCCTTGGTCTACTGGAGCCTGGTCATCCATCTCTATGTCGTCGTCCATATTATCATCTTCATCTTCATCCTCATCATCATCGTCGTCGTCGTCTTCATCTTCACTGCTCTCGTCGTTTTCGTCAATAACGATTCCGCTTGGTTTCAAGCAGGCATATCTGTCTAGTTTGTCGAGGTCGAGTGAGTAGAAATCATCGAGGGTGTACTCGCGGGATCCACGCTCAAAGATGCCGCCGTAGATGTACAGTGTATTCTTGAGGACAGCCAGCATGGCATTATATCGCGGGATAGGGACAGTCAACGAAGGGTCATCCAGGTCGACCTCCTCAGCAATGGGTGCGGCGACATGCTGGTCAACGTTAATGCGTGCTAGGGAGTGCGAAACAACGGATACCTCATTCTCCTCGTCATCTTGATCCTCGTGCTCATCTCCCCTCCTCTGTTGTTGCTGTACTACCTTTTTCTGTTTCTTTCCCTGCTTAGCCTTCTTCGGGCGTTTCAGTACCAGCGACACCCAGCGACCCTTGGCTGTCCAGATATACCCATTTCTGTGCTTAAGAGGTTAAACTCGCCGCTGGATGAATGAGGATAAACGCATACAGGTCGTTCCAAAAAACACTCTTCATGCTTTCCTCATTCACATCCTCGTCCGTCACACCGCCAAATTGCACCCCCATTCCGCGGTTCGCCCAAAGCGTCATGGTAGCACCGCTCCGGGCGGCTGGCGCGTACGACGTCGATGCCTGTTTCTTTTTCTCCCATTTCACTTTCAGTGGTTCAAAGTTTTTTGTGGATGCGCCTTCTGCGGGCGTCTGGATAGTCATGCTAATGTGGAACGTCAGACATGCTGCATTCAGAGAAATCAGGTTGCGCACTTGAGGAACCATGTATCGTTGAGCATCACACCGACAGGTCTTTTGCCCTTCGCGTACTCTTTGCAGTACCCACCTGGGAACATCAGGCGTTACCTTTGCTTGTTCAAAGAGTTAACTACCATGGAGCACAATGCCGTCTGGCGTCGAAAGGAAGGAAAATCCAGAGCGCGCGCTGTTAGTAGCGTTAGCTAGCCATCGATGAGTTACCATGAACCCTGGTTGCTCACCTCGGTCGTTGTTCATTTACTCCAAACTTGATTTCGCGCCATTTGTACGCTTGGGTGTCGAAGACCCAGAGGTCGGACAGATAACGCGCTAGAGGCGTCCATGAGCGGGGCCTTCGAATAAGGACGATTGAAAGGCTCACTCGTGATGCCTGGGTCGCTGTGAGAGGGAAATGAATATCATGGACGTGAATGCTAGATATGGCCTACTAGAACCCGCCATAGAGGACGATATAGTGCTTCCACGACGCCATTCTTGAATAGCGTTAGTAACAATGATGAATGGGGTAGACAAGGAGGCAGACCGATGACCAGAACGTGCTGAAGGGCGCTCCTTTGTATCCAGACGCTCCCATGTGCGGCTTGTTATGTCGAAGCACCAAAAGTCTCTGGGCGGCAATGAGACGCCAGGCATGCTGTAGCCACAAGTAAAAGCAAACCTATAATGGTGGAAAGTGTTTTGGTGTAATGAAGAGAATTCGCCTCCGAACAGCCAAAGTTTGCCGCCAGCGGAAGGAGAGGTTGCGATAGCATGGGCAGAGCGAGGACCAGGACAGACTTTGGACACATATTTGCGCCATTCATCCTTCTCAGGGTTGTAACGGAAAACGTCATTGTACTGGAGTTTGAAGAGTGTGAGTGTGAGTGTGAAGCTGCTAGAGGGACAGCCTGGACATACAAAGTACTGAGGACGGTCAGAGTTCGTTAAAACAATGACGATGTGTTCTTACAGCTTTTTTATCATCGCTGAAAAATTCCCCTCCAATGGACCAGAGGTATTGCCCACTGGGACAGGCGGTGAGAGTTGCATTAGCCCGTCGGCTGGGAGGGCCTTCGACGAGTTCTTCGGTGACACTATGTGCGTCCTCCCATTCTTTGCGCATCTACTGGATTTAGATAGGTAGATTATGCACGGTAGAAGGTAGGGCACTACTTTCTCGAGAATGGTTTCCAGATCTTCTTCATCGTCTTCATCCTTACGTTTGCCGTTGCCTGTAGCCTTTTTTGCGACCTTCTTTTCCGTTTTTGCGGCTGCTTTTGATTTTTTGGCTGCCTTTGCCGCTGCTTTGGAGTCTGCGGCGCCCTTGCCCTTCTTTGCAGCCATGGATGTGAAATGTGAAACGGAGATGCTCCTTACGATCATGAATGATGGCTATTGTGGCCGGACCCCGGGTCCCAAATTGGCCATTCCACTCTCATCTCCAAATGTAGACATCGGCCTCCTCGTGGGCAATAAAGCAAGCCAGGGCCCCGCGCCAAGTGTCGCGATCGCTGAAGCTTTCCTTTGTGCGCCCGGCCCTTCAGCACTGCCCCGGACTTGAAAGACTGCCACAAAGGACGTTTGTGAAGCCGTAAGGGCATATATAAGGGCCCTCTCCTCTGATCATTTGTATCATCCTTCCTCTTTTCTTGGGTCAACCACTCACTCTCTTTTAATCTTTTATTCACCCTCTTTCGACGGCTGCGCCGTACTCATTAACTTTTCCTCACGACACCTACGACCATGGCTGACTTCACGTGCGTTCCCAAGTATTAGTACCTCTGTTTGCCGATGTACTCATGTCGTTGCAAGCGCTCAAGCATACGACACAACGCCAGTCCCTCCTCTAGTCCCGTCCGGAACGATTGATAGCAGCATCATAGACTTAATGACATCCCAGTGCGTTAACAGCTAGACTTCTTGATACAATGCTCATCTCTTTTAGAGAGGCTTGGCACCACGTCGCTATATTATGCCGTGCACAATTAGGGCCAGATTGTCCACCCACCCCCGAATACAGCGGACTGGGTAATGATGAAGCCCTCTCCAGCCTGGACCCCCCGACTTTTCCATCGCCACTCCCTATCGACCATTCACCCTTTCTACCTTACCACAACGTCGCTCCGGCTCAAATCAGCAGCGCAGCCATCGCATCTAGCTCATCACTGTCCTTCCAAGTCACCACGACCCCTACGAGTTCCCCGCCTGCTCTTCCCTATCGTCTGTCCACGCCTCTCCCCAAGACCCCGCAGTCCACCCCAGCCCCATCAGCGAGCATACAGTACACCCCGCCGTTTGTGGCGCTCAGCCCTCTTTCAGACCATTCCTACTTGCAGCCATCCAGTCCTCATACTCCCATACGGACATTGACGCGCACTGCGCTCCCCGTGGATGCATCGACAATATTCATGCCGGACACACCTCAAAAACCAGGCCCTGCCCCAAGGCAGCTCGCGAACACTCACCTTGCGTCGCCTCAGCCTCGCTCGCATTACCGAGCACATACTAGTGGGCGACATGCCACTCCATACGCGCGCCCTTCGTCTCCCAAGAGGTACGTATCTTTGAAATCTGTTCGATTGCGTGCTCACACCTATCCAGTAGTTCATTCGCGAGGCCGTCTTCTAGCAGAAGGCAGTCACCAATCCCGACGCATATTCCGAAAGCGATTCAGTTCATGCCGCAGGCCGGAACCTCTGCGAGCTACTATCCGACAAATTATACGCAGCGTGAGCATCGAGTAGGCCAGGCGGTGCCACGCCAGCCACCTCTGCATCTAATTACTTCGTCGAGTCTGCCCCGAAATCGAGCAGTATCCCGTACTGCGTCACAGGAAGCGATTGAAGGATTGCGTAACATCATGGCGGCTGGAAACTACAATGCGGTCGACATGTGGACAGTGTACAAGTCAATATTGAAGCCGTGCGTTATTATTTGTTTGCACACCTCTAATGGGCTAATGGCTTTGAAGAAGGGACCCAGATAGTACCTTCCACCCTGTCACTGAAGAAGAATGGAGCAGGAAGAAGCAGAACTCAGGGCGTTGACTGATATTCATGACATTTATCTTTCATCTGCAGGACAGGATTCGCAGGACTTTTCACTCTCACGAGTGTTTTTTACGCACACACTGTAGCTCTAGCATTATTGTATGGCTTGATGTATATCGCATCAATATAGCAGCCCCTCTTTTGAGCGATTGGAACTTTGCCTAAAAATCCAAACCCTGCCTACGCATAAGTCGAGTCTGAGTCGAGTGGCACTAGTATCTTGTGGCGCATGCGGGACTTCGGGCCGATGTCTCCACGTATTCCGAAGGCTGCACTCGACACGTCCCACCACTGCCATTTCCCAATCCCGCCGCCCCGACGCAATGGCGACGGCGTACACACTCCCTGACATATCACCAACCGCGGTGAAGAATACCGCGTCGCTGGTTCGCATTGTTGCTCTTGCCCTCATCTCTGGTGCTGCTATTGCGTCGCGTCTGTTTGCTGTAATCAACTTTGAGAGTATTATCCATGAGTTGTACGTGCCATCCTTCAATAGTTGCTTATTCAACTAACCACTTACCCAGCGATCCGTGGTTTAACTAGTACGTGCAGTCAACAGTTGACTTGTGCTGCGGTTCACAAATAATAGTCGTGCAACGAAAGTGCTAGCATCACAAGGGTTCTATGTACGTGGTCCTAAGCTATGCTACATCCTTTCTTGACAATCATTAGGAATTCTGGAATTGGTTTGACCCCACGGCCTGGTATCCGCTTGGCCGTGTTGTTGGAGGGACGGTATATCCTGGGCTTATGGCTACCAGCGGTGTCATCTACAATGTCCTTCACAAGCTCAATCTCCCTGTCGATATCCGCAACATTTGTGTACTTCTCGCCCCCGGATTTAGCGCTCTGACTGCTTGGGCTACCTACATGTGCGTGGCCGACGCGTGAATAGTGTTTAACACTTCGCTTACACCAACCTCATAGGTTCACCAAAGAAATGAAAGACGCGAGCGCTGGTCTTCTCGCTGCCGCATTCATTGGTATCACCCCAGGCTACATCTCCCGTTCCGTCGCAGGTTCATACGACAACGAAGCTATTGCAATCTTCCTGCTCATGTTTACATTTTTCCTTTGGATCAAGGCCGTTAAGCTTGGAAGCGCACTCTATGGATCCCTTGCCGCTCTCTTTTACTTCTACATGGTCGCCGCCTGGGGAGGATACGCGTTCATCACAAACATGATCCCCGTCCATGCTCTTACACTCATGCTCATGGGTCGCTATAGCAGTCGACTATACGTCGCGTACTGCTCGTGGTACGCTATTGGAACACTGTCAAGCATGCAAGTGCCATTCGTTGGCTTCCAGCCAGTACGCACATCCGAGCACATGGGCGCGCTTGGGGTCTTTGGCCTCCTCCAAATCGTCGCATTCGCCCAGCTTGCGCGCGCGCATATGTCCTCAAAGCAATTCAAGGACTTGCTGTTCTACTCCGTCATCGGAATAGGCTTGATTGGAGCAGGTGGATTTGTGGGCCTCACCTACATGGGTTGGATTGCGCCATGGACAGGTCGGTTCTACTCTCTCTGGGACACAGGCTACGCGAAGAAGTACATCCCTATCATCGCCTCAGTGTCGGAGCATCAACCGACAGCATGGCCCTCATTCTTCATGGACCTTCAACTCCTCATCTTCCTCTTCCCTGCGGGTGTCATTTTGTGTTTCCGCGAGTTGAGGGATGAGCATGTCTTCGTGATCATCTACGCCCTTGTTGGCAGCTACTTCGCCGGAGTCATGGTCCGCCTCATGTTGACACTTACGCCGTGTGTTTGTGTATCTGCCGCCGTCGCATTTTCTTCCCTGCTCGACACCTATCTCGACCCAGCCAAGCCCGAAGTTCCTGTAGTAGAGGAGACGGCCCCAGCTACTGCTAGCAAGCCTGCTGCCACAGCCACAGCCACAGGGACAAGTGCTATCGACGACGTTGTCAATGCTGCAAAGAAGAGCGGCAAGCGGGGAATTTTTGACCTCGACACTCGGCTCATTATCGTCTTCAATGCGTTCTGCATGTTGTCGTTCTTCGTCCTTCATTGTACATGGGTCACCTCGAACGCGTACTCGTCTCCCTCGGTCGTACTGGCTTCCCAAAACCAGGATGGTAGCCAGCACATCATCGACGATTTCCGGGAAGCGTACTACTGGCTGAGGCAAAACACCCCAGAGACATCTGTCGTGATGAGCTGGTGGGATTATGGTTACCAAATTGCTGGCATGGCCGACCGCCCCACGTTGGTCGACAACAACACCTGGAATAACAGTAAGTTAATCCATCCGCTTTACTTATCAACCGCCCTAATGCTCCTTAGCCCACATTGCGACAGTCGGGAAAGCCATGGCAAGCACAGAAGAGGTCGCGTACCCCATCCTACGCAAGCATGATGTCGAGTATGTTCTCGTCATCTTTGGTGGCCTCATTGGCTACTCTGGCGACGATATCAACAAATTCCTGTGGATGGTTCGCATCTCCCAGGGAGTTTGGCCAGACGAAATTCAGGAGCCCAACTACTTCACGCCCCAGGGCGAGTACAGGGTGGACGATCGCGCCTCTGCGACGATGAAGAATAGCTTGATGTACAAAATGTCGTATTATCGGTACGTTCTCTTTCTTTAGACGCCTGCGGCTTGCTGACATTGTCCGAAGGTTCGCAGAGCTGTTTGGCGGGTCTAAGCAGGCGATGGATCGTGTGCGCAACCAGCGCCTGCCGACTGTTAGCCCGACGCTGGACTATCTGGATGAGGCGTTCACGTCGGAGAACTGGATTGTGCGCATTTACCAAGTTAAAAAGGAGGACCCATTAGGTCGTGATCTTAAGAGTGCGAACGCTTTCACCGATGGAAAGAAGAGGAAGCGGAGCAAACCTGTGTCTAGGAGAAGAGCGATTATGTAGATTTTGAATTTCAAAAAATGCGAACGTGCACTGTACTAGAGTCAAGAAAGTGATGAGCCTTCGTGGATTGGGCGCACACGGTTCAATGAACGAGCCGATAAATTGTGCTACAAACAAACAAATGGACTCTGTTCGGCGTTTAATTTCATCTTTCATATTTGGGCATGCGGACTGCTAGGTTTAGGAGCTTTAGTTCGATCGCTGAAAGCTCCCTTGAGCTTACTCCTCGACGACGGCCATCGTGACTGCCTGGTCGCCGTAGTCTATTCTCTTACTTCGACCACGATGCCAGAGTTTTCAAATCATGTTATTGGCTTGTTCAAGCGGGCAGCGAAAGAGCAGGTCAGGACAGTTGCCGATTGACCTGGGGAGGGTGTTTATGGTATACCCAGGGAGGACTGCTAAGCGGGAAAGATCCCACAGAATTCAACCCAGAGGACCCAATTCGCCTGTGGATTGTGCAAGTTGGTACGCGCTTTGTCAACAACAAAACGGCCCATTGACCACTACGCCAGGCGTCATCATCAGCACGGCCAGTTTGCTCTCGCTCGGCCTACGAAAGCTACGACAACCCAAAGTCATTGCGGAGGTGTTGGGTGGAATCATTCTAGGTCCGTTCCTCCTCTTCTGTGCCCTCAGATGGCTGATTACTCGCTCCACAGGCCCCACCGCCTTTGGTCGTATTCCTGGCTTCACGGAGCACATATTCCCATCGGAATCAAGGCCATATCTCAGCTTGGTGGCAAACATTGGTCTCTGCCTTTTCCTCTTCCTCGTCGGCCTGGAAATCGAGGGCGGAGTCGTCAAACGCAATGCACGACTGTCGGCAGCAATTGGTCTCGCAGGCATGGTCATCCCATTTGGCCTCGGTGCAGGCTTGGCCGTCCCCATCTACAAACAGTTTATCGATCAAGATGTCGAGTTCACCCATTTCATGCTTTTTGCCGGCGTCGCATTTTCAATCACTGCTTTCCCTGTGCTCTGCCGCATCCTCACCGAGCTCAAGTTACTCGACACAACGGTTGGCATTGTCGTCCTATCTGCCGGCGTAGCCAACGACATCATTGGTTGGACACTGCTCGCACTTTCCGTCGCCCTGGTCAACGGAGGCGGTGGCCTTTCCGCTCTCTACATTCTGTTGGTTTGCGTTGGGTTTGCCCTCATCCTCCTCTTCCCGGGACGAATTGCCCTCCATTGGCTCGCGCGCAAGACAGGGTCGATTGAAAATGGCCCCACCATCTTTTTCATGACAATCACGATCCTTCTCCTCTTTGGGTCCGCCTTCTTCACAGATATCATCGGCGTACATGCCATCTTCGGTGCATTCCTGACGGGTTTGATTGTACCCCGCGAAGGAAATATGGCCATCCATCTCACTGAGAAATTGGAGGACATGGTGCAAATCATCTTCCTCCCATTATACTTCACTTTGTCTGGCCTCTCGACCGATCTTGGCTTGCTCAATGATGGTAATGTGCACATCATCTGACATGAAAGTCGACACATGTTGACTTCGAAATAGGCATAACTTGGGGTTACACTATCGCTATATGCACACTTGCCTTTGTTGGCAAGTTTGGTGGATGCATGCTCGCGGCAAGGTATGCGGCCCGCTTCTCATGGCGAGAGTCCAGTGCCATTGGGTCCTTGATGAGTTGCAAAGGGTGAGAAGATCTTACCATGATATTGTCGCTGGCCGCTTATCTCTACATCCAGTCTTGTCGAACTTATCGTTCTGAACGTGGGCCTCTCAGCTGGTATTTTATCGCAGCGAGTTTTCTCCATGTTCGTGCTGGAGGCGCTGGTTCTCACCTTTGCGACAACACCCCTTGTGACCGCGTTCTATCCCGCACACCTTCGTGTTCGCGCCGCCGCTACCGGAGCTAACTTCGACAACGTGAACGATGGGGAAAGGGAAGGCCGGCCCTCCCAGGTGAAGTCTCTCGGAGGCGATGGCCTTTCAAAGCGGCGATTCACATTCGTTCTGGACAAGCTGGAACATGTTCCTGGTATGATGGCCATGGTTCAACTCATTCAGCCATCTGTGGTACACAACTCGGAGAAAACCAAAGGGACGCTGTTGGGTTCAGTAGAGGCTCTCAGGCTCATCGAGTTGTCGGACCGGACATCGGCTGTTATGATGTCCTCACATGCAGACGAGCTACTACACACCGACCCATTGTTGGGGATCTTCAAGATGTTTGGACAGTTAAACGATCTTATCATTAACACTGTGCTGGCCATCGTCCCCTACGATGACTTGCATCATCGGGTAGTCGACCAAGCGAGGAGTAGTGGATCAGAACTAATCGTGCTTCCCTGGCTTCCGCTCTATGCTGATGCCCATGCTGAACCAGCTCTGGAGTCAACAACACCCCGCGCGCAAATCAGCAATCCGTTTGACGCGTTCTTCAAGTCCACCAGCACCTCAGACCGGTCACCAAGCGCGATTCATGCTCAGTTTGTTCGCGGAGTCTTTGCCCATTCGGCAGCGGACGTCGCACTCTTCGTGGATCTTGCTGGCCCGGCGACGACTGCAGGAAAGCAGCACATTGTGCTACCGTTTTTTGGTGGGCCGGATGATCGGCTTGCATTGGATTTCGTGGCTCAACTGTGTGAGAACCCAAGGGTGACAGCGTCGGTGCTCAGGCTCACCAAAGAGGATGTGGATCCCGGGCTCATGAGTATGGCATCGGTTCATCTAGGCGACGAAAAGTCTGGGGACGCCAATCAGACGGCCAACATGCTCACCGTCACGAGTGCCGCCGGGGCGCAGGATACCTACTATGGGTATTACACGACGGAGACACGAATGCAGAGCGAGACAGCAGACAACATTGCCTGGGCAAAATATGCAAGCCCAGCGGCGACGTCGACTTATCCTACGGCAGCAGCCCGTTCCCGCATGGAGTTCAAGGAAGTAGCGAGTCCCATACCACTCAGAGCAACAATCAGTATCATCAGCGACCTACAGCAAGAAAAGGCGGTCAAGGGCAGACGACTGCTGGTCGTCGCTGGAAGGTCAAGAAGGTTGGCTGTGGAAAATCATAAAGCCGAGCTGAAGAAACTTGCGGAAGAGTATGGTGGTGTTCCGGCGGAGGTTAGCAAGACGATTGGGTATGTCGGTACAGCCTGCGTAATGGCAAAGGCTGGGACGGGCGTCATTGTCCTACAAACCAGTTCCAAGACAGATTAACGACCTCATGATGATACCTTTTACGACCTTCGGTTACTTCACGACATCGCCATCCTTGTATACTTATAATCATTTCTGTACAGCACAATTTCAATGGGTTCGCATGGTATTGCTCGACTGGATGCTAGGCTCGTGAGTCGTGCCCTTTTGAGTCAGCAAACACAGCTGTGTTTTGCGATCACCGGGAACCCTCAAGAACGCATTTGGCTGGCATAATTTTGGCAAGATGTTGGAAATGCATGCCGCATAGTACACTAGTTATAATACACCTGTCATTACAGTTTACATGGCATTCACTATGCCTTTCCGACGTGCCAGTCGAGCTTGTCAGCCCACTGAGGCAAGAGCTGAGAAATCTGCTCAACATCCTTGTCTCCTCTGCCTGACAAGCACTATACAATGTCTTAGTCATATCATTTGCGAAGAATACAAGAGTAACTCACGATGACCAGGTCGGAGTCTTTTGGCATTGTCTTCGCCCGTGCGAAGCCCTCCCAGATAGCATGCGACGATTCAAGTGCTTAGAGATAGATAGTAAGTAACGAGAGGATGGTGTAAGGCCATGAAATACTCACCAGGAATGATGCCCTCACGCTGGGTCAACATTCTGAAGCCACGAAGTGCTTCTTCGTCCGTTGCAGACACATACTCCGCCCGACCAGAGTCCTTCAACCAAGCGTGCTCAGGTCCGACACCAGGATAGTCGAGTCCAGCACTGATTGAATGTGTCTCGATGATTTGCCCAGTCTTTGACTGCAACAGGTAGGTGCGTACACCATGCAACACACCAGGGACTCCGCGTGAAAGGGTCGCGCTATGTCTGTCGGTATCTGCGCCGTCACCGCCAGCCTCCACACCGACAAGCTTGACGCTTTCGTCCTTGATAAAGTCGTAGAAAGTGCCAATGGCGTTGGAACCGCCGCCGACACATGCAACAACGACCTCTGGCAGCTTGCCGCGGATTTCCTGCATCTGTGTTTTGATCTCCTCCGAGATGATTTTTTGGAAGTCGCGGACCATTGTCGGGAATGGGTGGGGACCGATAGCAGAGCCGACGAGGTAGTGTGTTGTGGCAAGATTGGCAACCCAGTCGCGGAACGCCTCATTAACGGCGTCTTTGAGGGTCTTCGATCCAGATGTAACTGGGATGACCTTGCCACCGAGCATCTCAATGCGGAAAACATTCAATGCTTGTCGTCGGACGTCTTCTGCACCCATGTAGATGATGCATTCCAAGCCAAACTTGGCGCAGACAGTGGCCGTAGCCACACCGTGCTGACCAGCACCAGTCTCTGCGATGATCCGTGTCTTGCCCAACCTCTTTGCAAGCAAGATCTGGCCAATAGCATTGTTGATTTTGTGAGAGCCAGTGTGGTTCCTGTCGACCAGTTAGAAAGAAAGGCCATGTTAAGACGAAACGAACATACAGATCCTCGCGTTTTAACCAAATATTCGCACCACCAGCGTCGCGAGTTAGGTTCTCTGCTAAGTACAGGTTTGACGGGCGGTTCATGTATCCAAAGTGGCTCCGGAATTCCTTCTGGAACTCTGGGTCCGCCATGGCAGAGGCATGCGCCTCTTCGAGCTCGAGGAGGCAGTCCACAATGGCCTCGGGAACATACTGTCCGCCGAACTGCCCAAAGCGTGCAGGAAGTGGAACGAGGGGCTGTTTGCTGGGAACCTTCTCACGCTCTGCGACAGCCGGGGGAACATCCCTGGAAAGCGGGACTCTTGGCTTTTGTACTGTGCCCTTCAAGCTGATCTCTTTGCAGAATGCGGCAACATTAGTAGCAACTTCGGTGGGTTCGGAGTTTTTGATGACATGCACGATCCTGCTCCCAATGACGACGCCGTCTGCGCCAGAATCGGCGACAAATTCAAAGTGCCCGCGGTTGTAGACACCGAAGCCTACCGCAACTGGTATCTCAGTGAACTGCTTGACGCGGCTGATGATGTTGGGGAGAGCCACATTTATGGATTCGTCTTGAGATGAGCCAGTGGTTCCCATCTTTACCGTTCTGTGTCAGAGCGAAAGTGGGTGAGAGTGCATCTTTCTCACCTTGGATACAACGTAGATGAAGGTGTCGGCAATGCCACATAAGAACTCTGTACGGCTGAGGGTTGTCGAGGGTGCGATGAGAGGGACATAGGAGATGCTATGCAACAACTTGAGAAGGATATCCTTGCACCGACAGAGGAATGGCGCACTTGTACTGCCTGCACTTTTCACGGAATGAGATAGCCTCCTCAGGCGGTAGGTCGACAACAATGAATCCATTGGCACCGGCATCGGCAGCATCCTTGATCGCCTGCTCTTCTCCATGTGCGAGCAAAGGATTATAGTACCCTATCCGAGGATGAGAGAGTGATAGTAGGACCTGGCTGGCGACGCACCCATGAGAATAACTGGGGTAGTGAGTCCCTGGCTACGCGCCTGCTTGAGCTGATCCAAGACGTCCGTGAACTCCATCTCATTCTTGAGCGCAATCTGACTTGGTGTGAGCAATGTATCGAATGCGCTGCTGGAACGCACTGTGTTGCTTTCTTGGATTGCAGTGCCGTCCGCCATCGGGTCGGAGAACGGCATACCTATCTCTATGATATCTGTGCCGCCCTCCTGCATAGCGAGTAAAATGGGTACAGTGTCCGCGCGAGTGGGGAAACCCGCTGTAAAGAAGGTGACGAGAGCCGGCTGGCCCTAGACAGCGGGTCAGAAGGCGGACGATACGGTGTTCTGGACATACCTCTGCCTTTTTGTCCGCATACACCTTTTTGAGAGCGTCCATGGTCGTTAGAATGCAGCTTGTATTGGTGCGATCTGACTCGATTCATGTTCATGGGCGATCGCGCTATCTAATCTCACATGACGGCCGCTTTTTGATCTCTGCCCATCAACGTCAACAAGGATGGACGTCCATCTCGCAGACGAGTCTCGCGTGCTCATCATCTACACCGGGGGCACAATCGGCATGCTCTTCGGCCAACAGGGCTACGTTCCTGAGCCATATTTCTTGACCGAAACATTGCGCTCCCAATCCCGCTTCCACGATCCATTCCACAGTTCTCTCTTTTCCAACTCGAGCTCTGTCCAAGGCTTCAGAGATTGGACCACCACGAACAGTGGCCGCTCCAGTCCCAACAGTGTACCCTCTTCCGCGACGGGTGCCACTCCGCCACTCCCCACACTCACCGTTCGCTCTTCACATCCCATCGGTCAACCCGTCGGCTTGCATCCTCCTGACAAGAAGAAAGCACACCACCACGACCAGCTCCAGTGCACCGAAATCTCTGACGGTGTCTTCGAAGCCGAAATCCCCAGCCTGGTCACGCCCCGTAGTACGGGTGGAGGCGCGGTTAGCAAGTCAATCAGATATGCCATTCTCGAAGTAGGCTGCCCAGCTGAACGCGGATGAAGATTCTCATCTGATTTCTCCCTAGTGGAATCCTCTGCTCGACAGTAGCAACATTGACATAGACGGTGGTCCAGCTCGCCATCGCGGCGTCATATGTGCTGACACTTCTCAGCGCAGATTGGATTAGAATTGCGTCTGAAATAGAGCTGAATTATGCCCTGTTCGACGCCTTCGTCGTTCTACATGGTACTGACACCATGGCATACACTGCCAGTGCGCTCAGTTTCCTTCTCGAAGACCTTGGAAAGACGGTGGTATGTTGACGGAACCGTCTATCACGACATGAAACTAAGCTCGCCATAGATTATGACGGGCGCACAGATTCCTCTATCGCAGCTGCGCAACGATGCTACCGACAATATGATGGGTGCTCTGACCATTGCAGGCCACTATATCATTCCTGGTAAGAGTCCTACATATGAACGTGTATAAGACTGACATACAATAAGAGTGTTGCTTGTACTTCAACCACACACTTTTCAGAGGAAACAGGACCTCAAAAATGTCCTCCTTTGACCTACATGCATTTGAAAGTGCAAACTTTCCTCCCTTGGTTAACGGTAAGTGCAGCTGGCACAATACCCCCTGTTATCATCGCTGAAATTATCGACTAGTCGGGATTGACGTTGTTGTCAATTGGAACGATGTTATACGGCAGACAAGCATGCGCCGATTCCGCGCGCACAAGCGTCAGTTCAAGGATATCTCGAAGATAATACCTTACATGCGTTGCAGATATGAGCCCTCACGTCGCCACGCTTCGGCTCTTCCCTGGAATCACCGCTGCTACTGTCAAAGCATTTTTTAATCCACCAATCGCCGGTGTGGTAATGGAGACATTTGGATCAGGCAATGCGCCCCAGCGCAAAGACCTGATGGACGTCATTCGGGAGGCTTGCGCGCGCGGTGTCGTCGTTGTTGCTATTTCCCAATGTGCCAAAGGCTCTGTTTCCGACGCCTACGAAACTGGCCGTACGCTCCGCCAGATCGGTGTCGTCCCGGGACACGATATGACGCCCGAATGCGCCCTCGGAAAGCTCAGCTATCTTCTTTCGAAGCCTGAGCTGAGTCCAGACGATGTACGCACACTTATGGGTGCCCCCCTTCGAGGAGAATTATCCCGCCCTTCTGTGGCTGCCCCGCCAGGAGACCACACCATCGATGCGAATCTCGACAAGATACAAGACGTTCTTGGCCAGTTCCTTAAACTCTCTGCCACGCCGTCTCCCATACCCAAAATCACCCTTAGCGTTCCGACGGTGGACACAGAAAGCCAGAATGCTGCCGCGCCATGGACATGGACTGCAGCGGAAGCCGCCTCGACGCAGGCCGTCCTTCTACCCTTCCTCCTACATCTTGCCACGGCGCGCAACGATGTCGACGCCATTCGATTCTGTCTAAAGTCTGCATCTCCGAGTGGCGCCCCGCCGTCGCCGCTCATCGACGAGCCCAAATACGGCAGTATCGCAGGCGGGCTGGTCAATGTCATTGACGCCGGGTCTGGGAGGGCACCTCTGCATGTCGCGGCGATGAATGGCTTTTTGGAATCGACGCAGGTATTGCTAGAGACCGGTGCACTCGTCCACTTGCGCGACACGCTGGGGCACACCGCTGTATACTATGTGAGAGAACCCTTTAACTTGTGCTTTTGACGGACGATACTAATGCGCACAACAAGGCCGCGAGACAAGAACATCATGGTGTTGTGGAAGTTCTCATACAGGCTGGCGCGCGCGTTGGAGGTTCAGATGAGATTATGGCGCGAATTGCCCTGGAAAGCGCCATTCGCACGAACGACAGAAAGGCAGTGCACTCGTGGTCACTGGCTGGAGTGGCGGCAGCTCAAATTGAGGAGTAAAATTGAATTATACAAACTGTATCGCAAAAGCCAGTCGCAGACAATGAACCACCTGTGGAACTTGATGACTTGTCAATGAGGCGCTCCTCGACAGCCTAGTGCAGAATTACAGGGTGCAGGCATTAATAACAGGCAGAAAGTACTTAGATAAAGCAAGAAAACCCAATCGAAAGCGGAGAGCATCAGCTATCCTACGATTCGCACATCATCATCATCTTCCCCAGCATCATCTTCATCATCGCTGGCCATAGCCAGTTTCACCTGTTCATTCATTGTCTTCAGAAACAGCTGTAGTTGTTCTTTCCTGAAGGAAAAAGGCTCTTTGATGAGCTGGAGCCTATCCACAAATGATGGTGGAAGCTTATCCATCTCGCGCGGGGAATAGTTGACGGATGGAACGAGCTCGCCGATAGAATTGTCAAAGTCGTGGCACATGCGCAAGTTGAAGGTGATAGCTTAGAGGCTATGTCAGCAACAGACTTTGGTGAATGTATACACTTACATTGTGTGAGCGCCGGGTCGTCCTGGTCCTTGTATGTATACACGCAACCAATAAGGACGTCCTCCTCGCCTTCACTCTCTTCAATGTTGCACTTCTCGCCTTTGATACTCAGGACCAGGATGTCAGTTAGGTCTTCGTAGAAAGCGATAGCATTGGTCCTTTTGGGCGTGTCTTCGATGAGAGGTTTGCGGACGCCATTGCGAGTGGCGGAACCCGGAGGATTTTTGGCAGCCAGGAATTTGGATCGGTCTATTTCTGCGTCGCGTTCTTGTCGAACAGTAGCAACTAGAGCCTGTTGGTACACAAAGGAGGAGTGGAACTACAGCAAACGTACGTTCGGCCCTTGTCGCATCGAGTTCTTCACGCTGTTTTTCAATCAATTTCGCGTTATCCTCCGCTAGGCGTTTGTAGCGCTTGAGGTCACGTTCCATCGCGGCCTTTTCTGCATCAGCTTCGGCGCGCGTGAGTATGCCTATGTCGCTCAGGGCGACTTTGAACAGTGGATCGTGTTGCGCAAGTTGGGCTTCGAGGTCACTTATCCGGGCCATGCTGTCTATACTCTGTGAGAACACTGTCAACGACGAACGACCTGACAAACCCTGTTGTTCCTGTTCATTTGCCTGTTCTAAAGCCCGATACAACTGTTCCATCTCTGTATCGCGGGTCATGAGAACATCGTCGAGCTGTTTCTCTAATGCCCGTATCCTGCTCTCTGCCTCCAGTGGTATGAGCATCTGCTGCAAATCAATGAATAACAGCACACCTCCTCCAATTCTGCTTGCGTTCGGGCAATCTCTGATTTGTCTTGCCCATTCTGTTGCGCCTGATTCGCCTTTCCCTTCCCCTTCGCGTCTTGTCTGCCACTCTTCTGCAGCTTTGCAGGTGGTGCAACGGCCATTTCAACATCTTCGTCCCCCTCAATGACAACCGGGTTACTTTGGTCCCCCGACGGACTCTGCGCTTGCTTTCTGCGCTTGGACGGCCCAGCACCATTTACATCGGAAGATGTAGAGACCATCGACGACTTGGAGCGCGCGCCGGAATCTTGTTCACATTATGAGCGGCCAAAGAAAACGGAAGCTAGAGAGCTGTGGCATATTGAGACACTCACTGGGAGCAGGGGCCATGAGATGAAGGTAAGAGGGAATCGCGTGTGACACTGTGTCTGTCACACATGATACTAGCATCACGCTCTGTACGTGTCTATTCTCCTCCATCATCATGCATAACCTCCTTTCACGCGTTAACAATATCTCTGCTTTTCTCTCGTCATGTATGATGTGTCTTATGGGCGCAGTCGCGCTCTCTTCACTCTTATACACGGCCGATCCCAAGGGAACGTTGACGATAAAATCCGCGTCAATGTAGGCTGGCGAAGGCTCTCTGCCTGAACATCTTCTGATTCGACTACAGAAAAGAGAATGAAATACGCTATTATCACAGAAAGCAGGAAATGGGTTTCGTGGGTTTCAAGATAGACGCAGGTGCGCGGCACTTGCATGCACTTGCCTTGCCACTCACTTTGAACGCAGACCTCACTCCACTATTCCACTGGAACACGAAACAGCTTTTTGTATGGCTAGAGGCCGAGTATACGGGTTCTGATGGTGTACGCATCTGAGAGACACCGCCGTATCTGTCTTGACACTGTCCTACAGGTCACAAACGAAGTCGCCGTCTGGGATCGTATTGTGCGTCGCAAAGAAGACGCCTACCTCAAAGTGAATGGTCGCCAACAATATCCCATCAAAGATATGCAGAAGACCTTCAAGTATGGGGTGCCCACAATCATTTGTTTCGCCGCTGATTCACCCATGCAGCGGAGTCCCAGCATTCAACTTCACTCTGAAGTACAACCTCATGCCCCATGTCGGCCTTCTCACGTACGGAGAAGCTGCGCGCGCAGACGGGATCCCGTACAACTCAACTTCGCGGCACATCTAGGTTATGGATACTGCTATCTATTGTGGAATTCAGGGTTAACAAACAACGCGCGCGATTCGATTGTGGTTTCTGCATTCAACCACAAATAGTGGCCTGCAACTGTGACTTCTTACTCTTGTGCGGAACTCATTGAGTCGCTTCATAGCGAACGCTCGAGTAACGAGCAAGGCCTCTCAAATTTCGAAAACATAGGTTGGTGCCCATTGAAAAGCGAGTGTCAAATTGCAGCATACACACAAGACAGCTCGACAATTACAAGTTCGTCGTCAAACAAAAACTATCGTCTCCGATGAATACGTGTCAAGGCAAGACAGACATTGCGACTCACAGTACTTGGACACATATTTCACCGTGATAAGCTCCGAACCCACCTCGCACTAAATTAACATTCAAACATCAGGCATTACCACTGACAGTCCAGAACGAGGCACTTACCGAGGATGGTGGTTGACCCAACCTAGTATCCACTCTGTAAATTTGCGTGGCTAGATCCCCTTCGGTGCCATGCAGGAGAAGCCAGTCGACGTCTTGTGGGCCAGTCGGTGCGGGAACACCAGCGTCCCTTGCACCGACAACGTAACCCTTGCTGCCGAAATCCCACCTAGGGCTGATTCCACTGGCAGAGGCAATGAAATAGTGCTCTCCGAGTTTAGCGCCAGCTCCGGCGCGGTGCGCAACGGTGTCTGGGCTCGAAGCGCTTGTCCACAGCTCACTTGCGGTGTCCTGGATCGTGTCGAACTTGGGGGTGCCAATTAGGCAAGCGAGATCGTAGAGGCTAGCTACGGCACCAGCAGAACTGAGAGATGCTATCAGTGAGGTGGTCGGGGCATTGCGGCTGAATTGCATACGCGTAGGTGCCAGCGGCAGAGCAAGTGTAGTTCTGTGTGCCGATCCCCAGACCGACATATTTGAAGGGTCCCGAAGGTGCAGGCATATCCGACGAGGGGAGGACTGCACCAGATGCGTCGCAAGTTTTCCCACTGTCAACTTGGGGTGCAGCAAAAGCAAGCGAAAACAAAACCGTGATGATCAGGAATTTGAACATTGTAGGAGGATAGTGTTGGAGGAGTGGACTTCATCTATACTCTCTTTTATGGCTTCGTTCTGCACGCGCTGAACCGAACAATGCGTGCATTCCAGGGCAGAAAAATACAGCAAGCCTAGCGGGAGGACATCTAACAGGGTTGCGTAGAAAGGAAACCCGGAGCATGAACCCAAGTTTCAAGTAATGGGCTTAGTGGTTATGTGACTTCAACATAGACCCAGAGGATGTTCAAAACCCCCGGTTGAGACCATGGGTTCTATCATGTGGGCTTGTGCATTCACTACATCTTACAGTTAGCTACCCACTACACGCGAATTACCCAGCTCAAGCCCAGGTCCAATACTAATGTTCCTAAATATTCGGGGTGTCCTCACCACAATGGAGAAGCAAAGAATGCGACTTTGCCGTAGGGGTAAGGCAAAAGACACACCGATCCAAAAAGTTCAGTGAACCAGCTTCGAACTACTGTCACCGTAATTCAATTTGAAGCTTGGACCACGCTCTTCTCCAGCGGTCCTAGGCTCAGCCGTCGTATTTACGCCCTGCAATAAAATATGAAATGTTCGACACTTGTGGAAGTTTCAATCAAACGCATGTGTTGGTCTACGACTCTACGCTTTCAAGGAGAATCGGCTCTCGGGCCGCAGGATCCGGGTAAACTAGCTTGGCTGATCAGGCTAATCAACCTATAGCTATAGCTACTTGACGCGACCATGTCATCCAAAATTACACCTTTCCGCCACGGGCCTACCGTCCCGCGCAAAAATGGATATTCAACCCCCGCCAAGGCGCAGAACAAGAGTACGCAGTCAAATATGCGCGTTTGAAACCACTGACGCGCCCCAGATAAAGTATTTTCTCCACGGCGTGACGCGTTGCGCAAGTCCGCAATGCTCAACGGTCGACCATTCAAGAATAAAGAAATTGAGACTCCAGATCGCCGCCGTATCCCTTCAGTCTTCAAGGAACTCGAGCAAGAACTACGCGACATCCCTGGTGAAGAACAGTTCCACGCAACCTTCGCACGCGAGGTCTCATACTTTCCGTGGGAGGATGAGAAAACCCTTGTCGTTGACCTGCTGCAAGAAAAGTTTGACATGCCATAGTCCCAGCCAATCCTTACTGACCATGGATCTCAGCCCGATTGGCGGTAGACAAAGCGTGGACGAAGACGCGAAAGTCGAGGAACTCATTGAATCTCTGCAAGGCTGCTTTTCGTTGCACTCAAAGGATAGACTGACCAATATCGCCGAAACCATCGTCCCTGCTGTTCGCTGCGTCAAGGCCGCGCACAGATCCCTCGAGGAAAATGTGGACCCTCAATACGCCGCTGGCTTCCTCGAGTTCGGTAGAACGTGCGCAAAGATTGAGGAAATTACGATCAAAGAGCACACTGAAATCTATGCCGAATTTGAGGCATCAAGGGTGCGATATAGCCTAGATTCACTGACAACCTTCCCTCATCACCGGAATAGGCTCGCGTCGCTGAGTACCGTGCGATGCTAGACGAGGCTTGTATGCGTCGGGAAAAGCTCTGGGACGACTTCGAGGAACGCATCAACACAATAAGTAAGCTCTTCCGCCGTGTTTTCCACATATATGCTCATCCATCCGTCAGTGAAACCCAGCCTCGATCTAGCCAAAGAACTTCCTGCGAAAACAGAGCGCACGATTGCCGAAGTTGAAAAACAGAGTAAGAAGCAATTCAAGACCGAAAGTCAAGAGCAACGCATCAAGGACATCCTCACCAAACTAATGTGAACACGCCCATCGTTCTCACTCTCTCGCTGGCTTCTCTCGCTTCTCGTCTCTGTCGCCTGTCGTGCTTTCTGTCTCATTCTAGGGCTGTCGGAACGTTTCTACTGCTTTGCTTCTCGCTTCTCTGGACCTCTGTATGTGTATGATTGGAAATACCTGAAGACTGTAAATGTGTGTACTGCTGCTGGATTGAACATGAACCCGGAGGAAGGAAATAAAAGACGTTTTACATGTATGATAGATTGCTCTCATGATATTAATAATATCACCGCTTTGGAGACTGTTGATGGACTCGGACGAAGGCAAGGCAGGCCCATGACCGGTGATCAGGCGCGCGCCTCTAATTTCTCATCCTCCAGCCGCCTCGTCATCCTCGCCCCCTCGCTGAAGATTGTTGTCCCTGCGAGCAAGGATATGGATAACATTGAGGCGTTTGACATTGTTCAGCACTTCAGTTCTAGAGCTATGCCGGCTGCATTGTAAATATGATATGTATGTCCCCCGGTCCGCGCGAATGGCACGATCTAACGAACATACATACTACTTATACGGGCAGCTCGACCGGGGAGGCTATGTACACTTCGCCACTTTTATGAACTGAACATGGATTCCTCTTCTCTTCTCTCCATGACCATCGACCTGACGAAGACACCTTTCAAAATGACCGATCCGTTTAAACCACTACGCTCTCTCGCAATTTCTGCTGGCCTCGCTCATCTCCCGGAAAACGTGCATCGCGTTGTGGCCAGCTTTGCATTCTTCGCGTTCTTGCACCTGGTTGCGGCGCCTATTCTCAGCAGAGCTCTAGCGCCCAGGGTCTATACAAACTTGAGTAGACGAGGGAAGAATACCTGGTACGCAGTTCTTTTCCCATAGCCATAATCGCGACTCAGGCATGTATGAAGGAACATACACATTGTATCACAGGCCCATGTACTCATCATCGTGCCGCTAGCACTGTGGACGATGGCTGGCGCACCTGAGCTCGCTCAGGACAAAGCTTTTGGGTGGAGCGAGGAGCGCGTTGGATTGCTCACGTCTGTGGCAAGCGGGTACGCTCTCGGGCCACTCATCGATGCGTGATGGCTGATTTCCACGATAGATATTTCCTATGGGATACGCTCGATGCCATCATCAACTTCACCAGCGTTGGGTTCGTGTTGCACGGTGCGTCCATCACATCAACGCTAGAAGTCAGCAGTGCTCAGCGCACACATGTAGGTTTCGTGGCCCTCTGCATATTCGTTGGTTCTTTCGTGCGTGAAAGCACCACTCCGGGTGATTCTAGTGAATTCAACCCAAAATTCAGCGGCCGTTTGTCGCGTTCTTCACCACGAGATGCCTACTTTGGGAGCTGTGGGTCAGCTTTCCGAATATACTCCCCTTCGCTAATGAAGCATAGGAGCACCTTCTTCCTCAATGTTCACTGGCAGGCTACATGTTCGACCCTGTTTAGGACATCAGCGCTAAAGATATCGCCGACAGGTTCTGCGACAAGACTGGCATGACTGGCTCGAAGCTCCAGCTCATTAATGGACTCTGCCTTCTTTCAACATTCTTTGCAGTCCGCGTCGTTTTCGGGGGGATGTACATTGTGCGTTGAACCTTACTAACCTGGCCCAATGGCTGGCTGAAACCACGCAGACGCCGCGATTCACTGTCGTCCTCTGGAGTGTGCGAGACCAGTTACCACCAATCTATACGGTCATCTTCTTGGGAGGGAATACGTGCTTGACATCTCTTAATGTGTTTTGGTTTTACAAGATGCTGCAGGCGATCAGAAAACGTTTCCCAGAAGGGCAATCTACAACGACCAAACAGGATGATGTTCAAGGAGACTTGTACTCCAACCTGTAAGCCAGCAGTTGCACATCAGGTAGAATGCTGACGAAAGGCTCCCAGAGTGAGAAAGTCTGGATTCGCATGGCTGTTCAACAAGATTATGTAGATTGCGCTGTGTATCCAAAGTCCATATACCCAAGAGACCTGTTGACAAGCCTATTTGGTTAAATTCACATATTCTTTTCATGATCATGGCCAGACCGACTGAATGCTTGAATGACCTGACTGCGAATGCGATTTTCCCATGCAACGAGATTGACGCGGCGTGTGACTTCAGCACGGATGGAAGAATCACTCCTCAAACTGAGGATGCAATACAAGTATGCAAAAAGCAGCGCGTCCAACGGCGTCGGATTCCTGTACGGGATGAGTACACTCCCTGGATATTGACAACAACTCACTTTGAGCCCAAAAACCATTGGTCTGTACCCAGGCGGTCTGATAATGCGGCTATTGCATCGCGGTATCTACTCTCGATAGCATCTTTCGGTATTCTTGGACCAAGAAATGCCAGAGCTTGGGGTGGAAGGAGTGAAAGTAAGCCAGCGCGCGGAGGAAGCGGAGGTGCCATGTACGACTCGATTGGCCGTGACACTGTGGTGTCGAACATAAAGATACGATAGAGCAATGAGGAAGTAGGTTGGGCAAGCATCTGTCACAGTTAGGCGTAATGTCGCGCATGATGATGATGACCCACCAACGCAGCATGTATATTCCCTTCTAATAGAGCAATCCATGCCTGACTCTCGTCCCGGTCCGACTCCGTCTTGTATCCTTCCAGCGCATCTTCAGATTGATTCAAGACTGCATCGGCCCAAGCAGGTATGTGGTGGGCAGCATGAAGGTCAAGGTTATCATCACCAGCTGTTCCGGGCGTCGACGGGTCCAGCGGCGCCTGCAAGCTCGGCAGCCTAACGTCCAAGCAGCCTTGTGGGTCCACGTCGGTCCTGATCCTGAGCCCTTTCACTCCGCGCAAAGCCAAATAAGCCTGCCATTTCAAGCATTCAACGTCGGCACTCAGAACTCCATCCTTCGACAAAGGAGGGTAAATCCACAGTGTCGCATGGCAGCTCGCGTATCGTTTGGGAGTGTTTGGTGGGTATGTGTACAGTGGAAACGGCGCTAACAACTTGCGTGCGAAAAGTGGGACATTTTGCGACATGGCGTGGCGGGAAGATGCAGGAGGTCGCGATCACGTGTGGCAATACTCTCACTTACTCCCATGATCACTTAGTAAAAGATCAACCACAAAACTCCCGTCAGCTCCTCCGGAAGAGCAGCAAACCAACAGCCAAAAATATCGATAGTATACTGTTCGCTCGACGTTCAAATAGTCGATACAAGGTTTTCCTAGAGGCTGCGTACTGATCTCAACGCTTCCGATGTTTCGACACTTCCACCCGGTCAAGAATAGGCCTGTATCCCTGCATCTCCCTGCAGATCGTTTTATCAGGCACCGGCGTACTTATTTTTGTGCCTACTCCATACCTTCAGCTCGCAGGCGGCTACTGTTTTGGACTTTGTGGGGTGTCTTCGCCACTCATATCATAATCCAGTTTGGGCGCTGCAACCGAGGTACGTCCGGTCTCCTACAGTGTCTGCCAATGTGCCTCACAACTATCTAGAATAAGCTGTAACAGAACTGTATTACTGTGAGACCTTGGTTCGTCCATTTTTCCCCGCGCGAACAGGGACAGTTCAAAGTTGCGTCTCCAGAACTTGAACAAATTCCTTTCAGCAAGGCGGGGAAACAGTGACACTTTTCCTAGACCTACTGCCTACCGTCGCAACATCGTGCTGTTGCACAGCGACTTCAATTAGCAAAGACCCTAAAGACTTGAACAGAGCATGCCAAACTCCCATGAGTCTCGATACACGACTGCCGCGAAGGAGGTTGCATAGTAGGCGCCATGGGAGGTTTTTGCTGGAGACATGAAACTTGGAATATGCTCCAAGTTTGTTTATTTCCCACAACCCTGTCCATTTGTTGATGGCTACCCGCTTGTCTTTCCGCTTCCCCTGGTTCATGACCAGGGTTGGTAGGGTTATCCCACTACAAAAGGACGTCGGCGTTTTCGATTATCATATTGCCTCGCTCTTTCCACGCTCCTTGACTTGCACCTTGTTTCCCCGCGTTTGTTCAACCCAGTCTACAAGTTTCTCAAACAATACCCAAACAATGCTGCCCTTCATCACTGTCACCGCTCTCTTTTCGCTCGCGTTCGCCGCCCCCTCTTCTCAACACGGTGGATTCGGCGGCCCCGGACGATTTGATTCTAACGGATCCTGCAACGCCTCTGCGGCGGTCCTCCCTGCATCAAGCCTGCCTGCACCTACGGGCCCCTTCAAGTATGTTGGTCTTGGAATTGGGACACAGAACTACACATGCTCGGATTCTGGGGCGTACACGTACGTCTTGAAGCCTACCACCTTACTCTTGTCGTCTTATGTCAATTCCTCTAGCTCGGCCGGTGCAATCGCTACCGTGTATGACCTAGCTTGCAAAGTTGGCACGCCTGAGTTCGACACTGTCCAGGATACCGCCATGGACATCTGGACAAGCGCATCCGACCCTGACACCGTCGCTCGCGACGTGAACCTTGCTTGCTCCTCCAAACTTGACCACCACTTCTTTATCCCATCGGCAAGCGGCATTAGTCCTAAATGGGACTTTGGTAGCGCTGGCTTTGTTGTCGCGGCAAAGGACAACAACACCGCTGCCCCCACTGGAACCCAGGATGTCGACTGGCTGTACCTGCACGGTGTTGACGGAGATTTGGCGACAAAGATCTACAGGGTGAACACGAAGGAGGGTCAGCCTCCCGCCTCGGTCAGTCCCATTCCCGTAGTACTCCAGTGGCACCGCCTAATCTAGCCCTTCAGTGCAACGCTAGCTCTGGCTCAATCACAGTTAAATATACTTCGAAGTACTGTGCGTTCTTTCCCTCATCTAAAACCGTTCTCAAGATGACCTGACTTGCACACAGTCTTTGTATAACGCTTCGAGATACGTGTGACATGTCAAGTATTCTTGCGGGGTTCCCAGTTTGGCGCACATACATAAGTACTTATTGACCTGGTGTCACACCTTATAGTTACAAGAAACAACATTTGCTCTGATACGCTTTTGATATACCGTGTCTAGGGGGCTTGAGTTTACACAGACCCAAGCCAGCGCATTACCTCAGTAATAAGAGACAAGTCCGTTCCGTGACAATCCGCAAAGCTTCTGGAAACGTGTAAGTTTTTAGTCGAACATAGTATCCCATATCGGGACGAGACACGAGCTTAGGCTAGGGGCCACAGTCACATCGCGCGTACAAGCTTCAAGGTGAACTTCAATATGATAAACGACTGGAATTAAATTAAATACAGAAAGTGCTCTGAAGTTTGAACATTCGATACTACGGGCCAGTAATTACCGTGACCACCTCAAGCTCCTGCGCCTGAGGTTCTCCGTCTGGAAATTGGGTCCAAGAGTAACTTGAGCGTCGTTCGTCTTGTCCTCATCTGTAGGATGTTTAGGCTGCCATTGACATATACGCGGAAGAGAACAACGTACAGGTCAACCAAGTGTCAACAGATGGAGTGTCTGCGCTCAGGGCATCGAGTTTGAAGTTGAACGCACGTCCATTTCGCACTTTGCTGTGGTCGGTCACGTAGCCTCCACTGTGCAATGATTAGGTGCTTTCTTATACTATGAGCTTTGAGTGCAGCGTACTATCCGGAATGGCCGTCAAAGCTGTGATTGAAAGACGAGGTCAATTTTGGTTTGGTCTGGGAAAGAAGGGCAGGCGCACCAAAGAGGGATGCCGCTAGAGTCCTTGGAACGCGCACACCAGGACTCGCCATGGTCGTGGCCAGAAACCATCGCAAGCATCTTTCCTTTACCTCCGTCAATGCGAACAAGGGCGTCAAAGACTACCAAAAATGTGAGTATCATGTCGGCGTACATCCGTGTGCAGTCGTCACGTACAGGGAAGGTCCAGTTCGGTATACTTGTTGTCGGAGTCGTATCCTTGGACAGCAGGGGGCTCATCGTCATGATTTCCCTCACTTGGACTAGATAATTTCGGATGAGGTCGCGTTTTCCATGCAATGAAACAAGACAAACAGGGATGCCATGGCAATCGCCTTCTGAATCTATAGGGTTGTCAATATTCGTGAGTCTATGAATTATAGTATTGCTTACAGGGATATGCACGAAGGTGACAGAGGGTGGCACATCGCCCCACTATGTCTTTGGTAAGACGCTGCACCTCCTCATCTAGATGCATCATAACGTACCAAGTCCCCAATCAGGCTCACTTGCTCGTCGATGTACGCAGGAACGGTGTCCTCATCAACCCATGACTCCCCGGCACCATCGGGCACAGGTCCTGTGCCAAAGTCAGCGTGCGAAATCCAGTATGTTCAGCAACCTACCAGGTCCGTTTCCAGAGCCACTGACGAAGGAGCGCGAGTCGAAGAACCACATAATCAGCGCTGGCTTTGAGTCCTCTGCATCGTCGGGGAACACGGGAACCCCTGCGCAATATTGAGCGATCTATGACGAGAAACCGAGGATATACACATACAATAATTTCCGACGCCCCATGGCTTGGGCCCGACATCCATGCGCGTGTAGGAAAGCTCTGCATAGTGTTCTTGCTCGTACTCTATCTCAACTTGGTGGGTAATGTGCTCTGCATTGTCGTGGTTGCCTTGCAGTTTCATTAGACAAGCTAGGTGTTTATTGGATGAGAAGCTCACCTTGGGTTGAAGAAAACGGGATGTTGCGCTGCACGGTTGGCGCGACACACTTGTCGATGTAGGCCGTAGCATTCTCTGTCGAACTGCATTAATGATGGCGCGCAAGCGGTTAGATGGTCCAAGCATACCAGCGAAGACGTTCTCTCCGGTAATTATGTCGCCGTTGAAAACAACATAGTCTGGAGACTCGTTATCCAGGATGCTCGAGTGCACACCCTGTGTACGCCACCATCAGTAACCTTCAATGCCGAGATGTGGATTCCAAGCCATACCTGTGTCTTCGAATCAGCTACTTCACCCCAATCCGCCCAAGTCCCGTCGCCATTGCGTTCGCCAAAGTGCATATCGGAGAAGCTGATGACCTTGAATGCGCCGTTCTTGAATGTCAACCTCGTCTTGGACGACAGCCAGTCCGGCGCATCCGCGCCGTGCGCCTTCAATGCTCCGAGGGCAATAAATATCAGGGAAGAACGAGAAAACATGGTGTGAAAGATAAAATGACCGGAAAAGCCGGCGAACGAGAGTTGGAAGAAGGGAGAACAGTTAACAGTTAGTCTGGAGGAAATGGCGCCCTTATATATCCTCCCTGTGTTTCAAGTCTAATTGCTCCAGTTAGCATGTGTGATGGCATCATGATACGACTGCTAAAGCACACCCTCACACACTTCGTCGCGAACCACGGCATGTGCCACTTCCGCACCTATCTCATCGACTGGTGTAACAAATGCTCAGTGCTCAACATACTTAGTATATGCCTCAAGGCTACTTCAAGTACATCCCAGACTTACAAACGTTCCAAATGCAAACGTTGCACCTTTAAGCACAGCAATTCATCCTAAGATATAACTTAACGAACCGCGAATTGACTCGCTGGTTGGAAATGCATATTCAGCTAGTTAGCTGAGGGCGATGCTGATAGTGAATGATACGCAGCTACGAAGACTTGCACTGAGTCGGCAGAAGAGGACATAACGTTTGACCCATCTCAGGGGCGAAACACTGGCCTCTTCTGAACCATCCGCGCTCTGGTAGATCCATCAATCATCCGGGAGAGTCTATACTATAGTATAGCCCGCGCATTCGTACCATTGACACCATAGAAGACTACACTAATATTGATAGAATAAGGAATGCTGTCGGGGCGACAACATACAGTACATCAAAGGACCATAATATGGAACAATCACGCGCCTATGGCTTCGATGGGTGCAGCAGCAGTAGCTGGGCTCTCAGGTGCAATAACAGGCGCAGGCTTTGCAGCTTTCGGTTTAAGAGCATCCACATCGCCAGAGGGCTCATCCTTAGCGTGCGTCGTCTTGGCCTTCTTGCGCTTCTTTAGCATTGCTACAGAATCAATGAGTGGGCTGTTAGGGAAGTTTGACACACATCGTACCTGCCGACACTGCGCTGCGAACGCTATCCACGAGCTCCTTGCTCTCCTCCAGATACTCGTTGTCCTCGAATTTGTGCTTTGTCCCTGCGAGGGGGGCTGGGGCTCCTGTCTTCGGGTCAATGCCCAGTTTGCGCTCCAGTGCCTGCAGCTTGGCCTTCTGTGCATCGGCTTTGGCTGCCTGGCGCTCAGGCTCAGACTCCAGATATTCCGCAAGCCTAGAATAATGTCAGTGACAAGATTTTTGGTTTATGTAGGACGCACTTCTTTGCCTCCTTTATCGTGCTGAGTCTCCTTCCATTGAGATCTCGACACGAGTCATTGTTGCTGGTCTTCTGGCTGCTCATGCGGCCACCGGCGGCACGCAGTTGCGAGCCAAAACCACCCTTGCCACCGAGCAAAGGCGTTGTAAGTCGCAAGGCCACAAAAGAAGACTGGGTAGGGTCGAGCGATGAGATGGGAGCGGTGTCATCGAGCAAGCCCGAGTGAGAGGCCAACCGAAGCGAATCGGTCGGCAGGCTGGTGTATTTGTCACCAAGGCATGATAAAAGCGTGGAAATAGGCGTCTCTGACGGTACCGCCAGCGACAGCGTTGAGAATGGCGCAAAGGCCGAGAAGAGGATAGTGGTGGTCATGATTAAAGGAGTGACGGAGGAGATGCCGATGCCGAGATGGTCTATGCATGGGACCGATCACTACTGCCTTGCCCTCCGACTATGAGCTAGAATGGCGACGCTCGCGCCGCGACAGGCGTACAACAAATATATCCTCTACGAGAATCGGCTCCGCTTCTATATCATTGCTTCGAACACGGGAGATTCACGACATCGCATCTTAAAGATTGACCGCACGTCGCAAGATGAACTAAACGTCGTTGAAGATGAGGCCGAGTACAGCGGGAAGCAAATGAGTGCGATGCTGAAAATGCTTGATGATGGAAACAAGAGCTCTGGCGGGCTTGGGCGTGCCAAAGTCTTCTTCGGTATTGCTGGTGCGTCACCCACTGAACGCATGAAACTGTGGCTAACTTGCCTTAGGTTTCGCGCGCTTCACTGCGGGATGGTACATGATCCTCATCACAAAGCGCTCGGTCGTCGCGCTACTTGGAGGCCATTATCTCTATCATTGTGAGAGTGCAGAAATGGTACCAATACCGTTCAACGGAAAGGTCGAGAAGCCCGCAGAGGAGCAGCGCCTCATCAACATATTCAAGCAAGTGGACATGTCCAAGAACTTTTACTTTAGGTGCGTCTCCTACACAAGCGATGCGCTAAGCTAATTGACAGATAGTTATACCTACGACCTCACATGCACATTACAACACAACTTGGCTGGTGCTACAAGAGCCGTGCACGACGGTCCCCTCAGTTTCAACGACCGCTATGCGTGGAACTATAATATGATGACCAAACCGTTCGAAGACCAAGCTGCTGCTCCTGGGCCTCATTGGAGGGTGCCCCTCGTCCATGGACATGTTGACCAAGCCAGTGCGTATATATGGCCTTCCTGGTGACGATACTCATTACAACAGAGCTCACCGTGCTCGGGCGTGTGGTCTTTGTCACTCTTATTGCGCGGCGCTCCCGCCACTTTGCGGGTGCACGGTACCTAAAGCGTGGAGTCAATGACCAAGGCAACGTCGCCAACGAAGTAGAGACAGAGCAGATTGTGTCAGAAGCTCTTACCACGCCATTCTACTGTCCTTCTCCAACAAGGCCCAGTCCGCATTACACAAGTTACGTTCAATATCGAGGAAGTATACCCATTTATTGGACGCAAGAGCCCAGTAGTATGACACCAAAGCCAATGATAGAAAGTGCGTAAATCATAATTCTATGTCCAACAACGCTAACTAGGCTGTAGTCAACGTCGTGGACCCATTCTACTCTGCAGCGTCTAAACACTTCGACGACCTTTTTCGACGCTATGGCACCCCCGTCATGATCTTGAATCTTATCAAGAAACGAGAACCCGTCCGACGTGAGAGCAAGCTCGGTGATGAGTTCGCGCAGTGCATCAACTACCTCAATCAGTTCCTGCCAAAGGGAAAGAAGATGACATACCGCGCCTGGGATATGAGTCGAGCTTACAAAGAGTATGTCGTCTCGTATGTCAGCGAAGCACGTCTATTCATCGTTCCTGCAGGAAGACTCAGGATGTCATCAGTTATTTAGAGGACATTGCGGAGGAAAACATCCAAGAAACAGGATTCTTTCATTCCGGGCCCGAGCCTTACTCACATTCACTCACCAATCCCAACAACGAGCGACGGACGACCATATCGCTCCAGAACGGTGTATGTCGGACAAATTGTGTCGACTGCTTGGATCGCACGAATGCAGCGCAATTTGTTTTCGGAAAGAGAGCGTTGGGCCACCAGCTCTATGTGTTGGGTATTGTCGACAGCCCCAACCTTGCCTTTGACTCGGACGCGGTCAACATGCTCACGGAAATGTACCATGACCATGGTGACAGTAAGTTAATCCTCTCACATTCACTTCCTGCAGTTGACCATCCTCCAGCTATTGCTCTGCAATATACCGGCAGCGCTCTCGTCAATCGCGTAGAGACCTATAGGAGAATGCCTCATTGGAATAGCCATTCACGCGACATCATTGAAAACATTCGACGTTTCTACACAAACTCATTGCTGGACGCGGACAAACAGGCGGCGATAAACCTTTTCCTTGGTGTGCCCAGCGAGCCTCCTCGATACCCTCTTGTGCGCGGCGGATATCGCCAGTGGTATGATCCCAAACACCTTGAACCTCCGTACAGCATAGAGTCTTGCACTGAGCGTCTGGAAGAATTCGTGCGAACTCGAGCTGCTTTCTGGGTGGAGTACTATCGACCACTTCTTTTCACAAGTCTCGGGAAACACTTTGCATACTCGATGAACAGTACCCTCAAATTACCCGGGTAAGCTACACCCATTTCCTTCGCGCGCACCGCTCACGCTGGAATGTTCGCCAGTAAAACCGCGAAGGACATGAACCACAGCCCATTCGAGACGAGCTCGAAGCACCGGCCGTCCAGTGTCGTATCCGGAATGCGCAAATGGATCGGGTCCCAGCACACGTACACACCTACGCCCATCAAGAAAATACCTGTGCGCAAGCAGCCACGGCATGCATCACTCGCTGCGCCCGAGCTACATGAACGCGAGGCCCCACCGAAGACCAATACCACCGCGAGCATCGCATTACAGCTATTGGACCCCCAGGTCTCCGACGAAGAGGCCGGCAGGTATCAGGTGTACATCGAACGGGACATCCAGATGAACAGGAAAGATGTCGAGGTTTATGCTGAGGCGGTAAAGAGTGCTCGGGATGACGAATACGATGGCTTTGCGGGGTACGACGAGGCCAAGGACAGGGAGAACCAGTATGCCTATGTTGAACGAGGGAGGCCGGAGTATTACGATGGACTCTCAGGAGATGGGGAGCCCCTTCCTGTCGCTGCCTATAACTATTACGAACGCTGGGTGGATGGACCAGCCATATTTTAAAGCGCTACTTATGCATTGTGCTCCCGGTATCGACCTGTGTATCGTCTTGCCTCATTCGAACTGCTGTAGCTGTCTTGGACGAGAAGGTAACTTCGGCACAGATTATGTAGCGCATATGATGTTTTTATGAACTATATGCCTTCGAAGAACCTCACACCTAAAGTCAATCAAAGGTCACAAAGATACATTGGCTCCCAGAAGAAACGAACCCATAACAAGTATAGCCATTGGAATTCCATTACAGATACAGTAAGAAGGCAAGCACAACATTGTGCATAAATAAGTGATGTGAGTATAAGAGCTTAAGAGTCCTGATGAGTAACGGTGCGTTGCAAGGGAATGTCTATGAGGGAACTTATGTTTTACGAGCGCCGGCGTTGAATGAGCTGACAAGCAACGAGAAGGACGATGCTCAAAGCGACCCACGCTATGAGGATACCGAAATGGAGTGGTACTGGCACATCTAAGTAAGGCAAAGGACACTTCATTCAATGAGGGAAACACACAGTTATTTTTTGTCCCGAACAAGATCGTCCTTGCAGCACCTGAAATGTTGTAATACGGCATGGCGTAGCCATATCTGAAAAAGTGTGGGAAGACATCGATGGGTTGGGTGCACACAGCAACATTTGCTAAAGCATAATCAGCTCGTATTAAGTACGGCGGGCGACAGAGACCAACCAATGACCCAGAAAATAAGAAAGAACGGCAGGAACCGAGATGTCAGAAGCGGGACGAGAGCCTCGAGGATGAGCCCGACGGCGAGCATGCCAGTGTAGTTGAGCATCCAGAACACCAGGAATCCCGCACGTCCGAATCTAGAAGCAATGAGTTCTTGGGATTACTCTGGTTTTAGGATCAAATGCATACGTTCGGTTGAAGTTGACCTGGAAAGCAAGACTGAGGAGTGACAAAAACAGCGAAAGAAAGAAGTATGCAAGGAAGATGCTGCCGAGACGGAGAACAAGGAGCCGGGGAGTGCTGATACGCTTTTCGATGTTAGAGAGGGTACGTGCGCTCACTCCAATCATAACGATGAAGAATGCAAGGATAGTGGTGAAGATGAGCCCAACGAAAGTGATAGCGACGGCGCTGCGAGACTGGTCAATAACACTCCAGGGAAGAGCACATATCATACACGGGGACATCGAATGGTGCGAGGTTGACAATGTTGTACCAAACCGGCCGAGTGATGACCTGTGGTGCTGCAGTAGCGAGAGAGGATAATGTCTCTGTGCTGAGGCGCTGGACATTTTGAGTGGCTATTTCTGCGGAAATTGATTCCAAGAGAGCTTGAGTGGTGGGGCGAATGAGAAGCCGACTGCCTAGTGTCAGCAGTCAGGAAATATTGGTGACACAGGGTGACATACAATGCATTCTCGCTGCGCGCCTCGACGGCATACACCGTGATGGCGGTAGCAGCATCGTTGTCAGGCTGTAACATCGCTGCCGACGCGTTTGAATTGACTAACAGAAATAGGTTAAACGTTGGATGGAACTAATGCTCGGTCGGAAAAACTCACCGACGACAGCTACCCATGTCTTCTCGGCATGCACCAACGCGCCAACGTCCTGACCGACCAGATCGGGACGTGCTACCCATTTAATTGCTGGCACCGATGCGCCCAATAACGCTGCTGTGACGGCCTCGCCAACTGGGCCGCCGTCAGAGTCGATGACCCAGCCCGCGAGTGGATGGGCTGGCATTTTCCACAGGGCCCCCCAGAATATGCTGAAGACACCGAAAATGACGATGGACGTAGCGACCGTCCCGGCGCACATTGTCCTCGCGTAAGTCCGCCAATTTATGCGGTATACACTCGAACGATGCGAAGCGCGAGATGGTGCAGATATGGCGGCGGCGAGGCTGTGAGGAAGGTCGAGATCCAACTCGGAGTCGAACTGGATAGGCGGCGTTTTGGTGCGATTGTAGCGTCCAGGAAAGTCGTCGAGGCTGAGGTCAGACTCTCGATATGTGGCCTCGCTGATGCGCTCCATTGGCGGGTAGCTGTCCTTGAAGTGGTGGTCCATGGTGGTGGTCAGAGAGAGAAAGAGGGAAAGAATGAAAATTGCACAGCGAGACCCTCGGACAAGGCGAGGAAGCTACTCCAGCGTGACAGGCATTCTCGCGATGGCTGATCTCTCCGTTCCTGTTCGGGGTTAAGGCGAACAAGGAAGACTCGGAATTACTAAATCCAGTAAGCTTGGACGGCGAACGCAAAGTAAATGTCCGTCGAAGAATTGGAGCCCGGCAGACAGTAGGGATTTTAGGCCAATTTCAGGCGGCCATTGAGCGCGACGAGGCGTACCACGCGCATATTCTTAGTCTGCCAGTTGGACTGTCAGTCTGAAATATTCCAATGAACGACCAGGGAAAATGTTAGAGATACATTGAAGCAAAAAATAATGAAAAAGAAACATTGGTTTAATTGTCTTCGTCGTCAGAGTTATTAGCAGCCTCAGCTGCGCGTTCCTGCGCATTCATGGCGCCTAGAAGGTCATCCGAGTTTCCCTTTTCCGCCGCTAGTCTTTGCCCTATCGACAGACCAGAGTCAGCAGGCAGAACACGCGCAAGTCAGACGCGTACGGATGAGGGTGTGGATAGCTTCCTGAGTCCGGCGTTCGAGTTTGGCCAGCTTCTCATCTGTCCTGCGCTTCAGATCCCAGTTTGGCCGTTTGGGGGCAATGTTGAAGATATCCTGCGCGAGTTGAAGCCGAGTTAGCAGTTGGGAGTTGGAGACATACGAGATCCTGCGCCCGCCGTTCCTCGTCTTCTGAGATGATCATCTTTGCGAGTCCCTCCACATTCTTCTCGACAGTATCCTCGTTCTCCTCTCCTCCAAGAGCCCGCTTCTTCAATGTTCGCGACTCGGGATCAAAGTTACGGTTCTTGAGGACATCTCTGGGTCAATTCAGAAAAAAAACCAGATGGCTGCAGCATATTTGCGTACCCTCCAGTCCCATTCTTCCGCGCACGCAGCGCCAGGAGACGCTCTTTGCGCGCCTCCGACTGCTCTTGCAGTGTCATCGTGGGCGCATGAGTAGACATGGTATGCTGACATCAGCCTTCCGGCCGTATTTTGGTCGATCACCTCCATGGACAGCTCGCCATGCTAGCCCCGCGACGCCAGTGGTTCCGCGCGTGTTTACGCGTCCTAGACCGTCAAAATCACCCCCGTCGCTCATTTGGTACTTCTGGGATATGTTGCGCGCCAAAGACTGCAGATTTTAAACTCGAGGACTACCCTTGTGATGTTATTCGGTGAGTTAGCTAGTGTCACTCGGGCGACTGTCTAAAGCATTGCAGTAATTTCTCTATAATTGCACACATTGGTAACCTCCAAATAACCCGAATTTCACCCCGGCTCATTCTTGTGCGTAGACCATGGCAAATCCACGCTCGCGGACAGGTGGGTCTCTACGCACCATTGACTGCTCGAGCTCACATACAGTCACCTAGGCTTCTGGAGGTACATTTAGGTCCCATTGGATAGCCCGTTGCTTATATTGGACCAGCTTACTGGGACTATTCCCACGGCGGAGAAAGGCAAGAATGCCCAATTTCTGGACAAGTTAAAGGTTGAGCGGGAGAGAGGAATCACTGGTGCGTCGTTCGCTCTTCATACTTTGCTTGCACTGAGCTTTCTGTAGTCAAAGCCCAAACAGCCAGGTACCATCTGTTGCTGCCAGTCCCATAGCACTGTTAACCATTCTGAAGCATGTTCTACGACTATAATGGCAAGCGTCACCTGCTGAATCTCATCGACACCCCCGGACATGTTGACTTTGCCTGGGAGGTCTCACGGTCCATGGCCGCGTCTCAGGGGGCTCTCCTTCTTGTTGACGCTAGTCAGGGTGTCCAAGCACAGTCAATTTCAGTCTTTCATATTGCCAAAGAGCGCGGTCTGAAGATTATACCTATCCTTAATAAGGTGCGCGGCATCCTACACACTCTTGCTGAAGCTTAACTGTGTATAGATAGATCTCCCGGCTGCACAACCAGAACTCATGGCTGCTCAAATGGAATCGACGTTTGGTATAGACCCCGCGGACATCATCAGAATATCTGCTAAAACAGGCATGGGTGTGCCCGAGATCTTGCGGGCCGTTGTAGAGAGGATTCCACCGCCTACTGGATCGACGGAGGAACCTCTGAAGGCATTCTTATTTGATTCACTGTACGCTTCCAATTCAGACACCTGGCATCCATTTCTCATTCGTTTTGTAGATACGACCGGTATCGTGGTGTCATTTCTCTGGTCAACGTGCAAAGTGGAATTCTTCGGAAGGGTACGTCAGATTGTACATTGTGAGGCTTGTTTAACCAGTCGAGCAGGCGACAAGATCCAGTCATGTCACACTCGCAAGCGCTATGAAGTGACGGAAGTTGGACTGATGCACCCCGAGGAGATTCCCACTCAGATTCTGTATCCCGGTCAAGTTGGATACGTTGCATGCAACATGAAGGTATCGGCTGAAGGTACGTGATCTCTAGCATGTTGTTTAAGACCGCTAAGTACATCGTGACAGCGCACATTGGTGATACTCTTCATCGTGTCGGCGCACCAGTGGACTCTATGCCTGGCTTCAAGGCTGCGAAAGCTATGGTGAGGCTGTCTACTAGTGCATATACATCAACAAGCTCACCCCTAAAACCTAAAGGTATTCGCTGGTGTGTTCCCTGTTGACACCCGCGACTTTCCAAAGCTTGAGGAGTCTATCAAACGCGTTTGTTTCTCCAACTCGCACTACAACTTATAACTGATTGCGTCCACGTACAGCTCACCCTTACCGACCGGAGCGTGACCATCCAACGTGAATCCTCCTCTGCTCTTGGACAGGGCGCGCGCCTGGGTTTCCTGGGCACATTACACATGGACGTTTTCCGCCAGCGCCTCGAGGACGAGTACGATGCAAACATTATCATCACCGCGCCGACAGTACCGTACAAAATCATCGACCGCAAAGGTGTTGAGACTATGATCAGCAACCCCACTCAGTTCCCGGATGTTACCGATTCTGGCGCAGGCTTGACTGTGCAGGAGCCCGTTGTACACGCATCCATTATCGCCCCAGAGGACTACTTTGGCGAAATTTCCGAGCTGTGCTACGAGCACCGCGCAGACGATTTGGAGCACAAGTATTTGGATGCGGGATCTGCTGCGCCAGATGGCTCAGCAAGAATGATGATTACTTGCGTTATTCCTCTGAGCGAGATTGTGACGGATTTCTTCGACCAGCTGAAGAGCCGAACGTCAGGATATGCTAGCTTCGAGTGCGTCGGTCTTCCGTTGTGATGCGCTGTACTGATCTTCCATTAGTTACGAAGATGCGGGGTATAGGTCCAGCAACCTGTCCAAGATGGTCTTCCTGCTCAACGGCAAGCCTGTGGATGCATTGGCGCTTATTGTGCATGAGAGCCAGAAGGACAAAATTGGTAGGGCGTGGGTAAAGAAACTTCGTGCGTGTTTTATACTACCGTTTGCCTGTGTTACAGTACACCCTTGCTAACGGTCCCTGTAGACAAGGTCATTCCGCGACACCTTTTCGAAGTCCCCATCCAGGCCGTTGTAGGAAGGAAGGTCATTGCGCGCGAGACACTATCGGCTATGCGCGCAGATGTCACAGCTGGGCTCTATGGTGGGCACTACGAACGCAAGATGAAGCACTTGGACAACCAAAAGGAGGGTAAGAAGAGGATGAAGCGGGTTGGACAGGTAGATCTACCGCAGGAAGCGTTCTTCGATATATTGTCGAAGAAAAACTGAGAACATGTTGAACAATTACATACTACACGCAAAAGCATAATCGACTCCAGCTGCTGCGTGTCTGCGTCAGACTACATTTAAGCTGGTCACGGTTTATTGCGTTCTTTGGCTCGTGAAAGCCCTAGATACTGCTGGAGAACTCGAGTCTTGAGCTTCTGCAAAGGGGGCCCAGACTGCAGGCTCCTCTAAAGTTGGGTCTGCTAAGCGGGGTCGAACTGACGCTCGGAAGCAATGGACCACTGATCCGTCCCGGATAGCTGACATCCTCTCTACTTCTACTCCCATCTTCTCTCTTATTGTTTTCCTTCTGTCTATCAGCACGATGTATGGCGGCGGCGCAACCACAATGAATAACCCATTTGCTCCGGACCCCAACGGAACGCAATCGCGCTTCCCGGACGTCACAAGCATTGATGCGCAATACGGCCAGCAATACTCGGGCTATGGGCAGGCACCGCAGCAGTACGCCCAACCACAGCAGCAGTATGGACAACCTCAGCAATTCGGCCAGCCGCAACAACAGTATGGACAGCCTCAGATGGGGATGCAGCCGATGGCTACTGGCATGAATATGGGCATGGGCATCCAACCACAATATACGCAGGTGCCTCAGCAAGCCAACTTTGGCGGCGGTGGCTACATGAGTCCGCCCCCGCAAATGGTTCCTCAGCAGACAGGCTGGACAGGTCCTCAGTCGTACGGGTCGAGCTACGGCTATCTGAATGGACAACAACAACAACCAATCAATACTGCTACACAGCAAGTCACTAGCAACCCTGGCTATGTTGCAGCCTTCGATCCGTATGGGCCCATATCCCAGGCGTGGGACGGTGGGTCTGGCGCATCGGCCATGTCTCCGACGGGTATCGCGTCACCAACAACGTCCAATACGACGACACCGGGGGCAGGACCGACGCATCATCCCCGAGAGTTCATCCGTATACGCAAGACCGAGATTGACACCTGGAACACATTTGCTTGGAAGGAGTTTATCAACACGTTCGATAGCCTCCGGGAAAGCTGGGCTGCCAGGAAGCGAGAACTCGATGCGAAAGTACAGCAGTTTACAATGCAGATGCAGTATGGCGGCGGCGGATACCATCCACAACAAATCCAGCAGGAGATTGGTAGATTGCAAGGGGTTCGTGGTCCGCTCTGTGCTGGAATGTGAACTTACATTGCAAGGATAGCTTTCAAAGGAAGCAGACTCCAATTCTGGTGCGAATTGTGCTTTGGCGCCTCGTAATGCTAACTCTTGCTCCAGATAACGCTGCTGCGGCAGTGTACCAACTTGGCGAAGTGTTCGAGAACTACCGCAAGTCTGGAGATCTGTCTAGCAAGCGCCTTATCCGCGAGGCTTGTAACGCATGTCTGAATGGCGCGCCCGATTGGCCACCTGTAGTTTATTAAGCTGTATATTATCCACCTCGCCCATATTGGTCGTTCACTTCACACTACTAAATCAAGGACTCTAAGATTCAGATGGACATGAGCCCTTCAGGCGCCTTGGAGAAACATGAATGCCTCGATGTTGTCCTTTGGCTCAATTGGCGATGCAGTTGGCGCATTCAACCTCATTGCTGCCGCAGCGTTAGGCGGTCGTGATCGCGGATTTCTCTTGTCCAATTCACGATCATGTTATGGCAGGCCGCACACCCAGACGAGTGCCTGCGCTGAATACGTCTCCTGCTCCTCGTCCTACTATCAATCTTGAAGAATGGGAGGCTAAAGCGCCATTGGGGGACGCTGAAATCAGAAGCGTTGGCTTGATAAAAGCTGCAGCCGAGAAGCTGGCTTTGCCGGTATTGACTCTGCTTTTATTCGAGAGCCAACAAGAACTAAGATAAATTAGCCCATTGGCGGTGACGACTCGCCCTCGCGTCCGTCGACACCGAAATCGAAATTGCTCATTGGGCCCGGCTCGCGTCCTGGGACACCCAACCCGTCTCGATTTGGACCTGTACCGACTCACGCATTGCACCCAAAACTCCCTGTACAAACACCGCAGCAATTTTACGACTGGTTTGCTGTCATCGACAAGTCCGTCGCACATAGCCAGGAAGCCCATTTCCGTGCCCACGTCGCCGTTGTTGCAGACCATCTCTCAACATGCGACTATCTACTCGAGCGGATTGGCGAGGTTGAAAAGGAAGTGGATCAAATGTTGGAACAATGGACCAGTGTCGAGGAAAGCGGAAAGAGTCTGAAGGATGCGTGCGAGCGACTGTTGGAAGAGAGGGTGTGTGTGGTCATTCCTGCTGGCTGGCAATATACTGACTGAATCTGCGCAGGATCATCTTCTCAATACAACAGACGAGATTGGTGCACGACTGGAATATTTCCAGGAATTGGAACACGCTACGCGAATGCTCAATCATCCTGGCGAATCTCTCGTCCTCCAAGCCGATTTCCTGTACATGGTTGAGCGTGTGGACATCTGCATTGACTACCTCAAATCTCACGTACGTCGCCAAGCGTACCAAACTAAAATCCAACTCATCGCAATACAGAGACATTTCCGCGAAGCCGAAGTCTATCTCCTGCGGTTCCAGCAATGCATGACCCGCGCTATGACCCTCATCAAAATGTTTTTCGTTGGGTCTCTTCGCGCTCTGTCTGCTGATATCTCCAAACGACTATTCGAAAAGGATGTTTCTTCGACCGCACAGATGCATCTCCTCTACACCCGCTTCCGCAGTGTTGCGCCTCAACTAGGACCTCTCCTACGCGAGCTCGAACGTCGGGCAGTATCTCATCCAGACGAGCTAATGGCGCTGTTGTCTGAATGCCATACCGCCTATCTTTCCACCCGTAAATCCTTGCTCATCAATCGGCTCATGGAAGAGATCAAGGGCCTTGACCCGACGCACACCGAGCTGGTCGAGTTGACGCGCGCAGGTTGCAGCTACTTGAAGCAGCTGTGTCTAGACGAATACAACACCTTCCGTGAGTTCTTTAGCACAGGAGAAGATCAGCTGTAGTATGTGCGTGTTCTACATCATATCGCCCACCTTTGACCCTATTCCAGCCAATACCTCGAAAATATCTGCGACTACCTCTATGATGACCTTCGGCCACGCATTCTACACGAGCCGCGACTTACGGCTTTGTGCGAGGTCTGTACCGTATTGCAGGCGCTGATGGTTCTGGACGACCCGGATGTTGGAAACGACGACAATGAGCTTAATCTCGACCTTGACGGCGAACCGAAGTCCTCCGGATGGCATGGCTTGCATATAAGCCAGCTATTAGAGATGGTATTGCAGGATGCTCAAACGAGGCTTGTGTTCAAAGCCCAATCTGTCATTCAGACCGACATTCGGTATTACGTGCCCAAGGCGAAGGATCTAGCATATCCAGAAAAGCTTATCGAGGCAAGAAAGCCGGCATCGGCCACAGACATGAAGGAAAAGGAGATCGTGAGCCAGATCTTCCGCACGCCGTCGTTGGAAAAACAGGATACGTGGTATCCTACGCTTCAAAAGACCGTGTGGGTGCTTTCGCAATTGCACGACTATGTCAAGGTAACGAGCTTGCATCACGCTTCTGGTTGGTAGCTTACGATGACTGCAGCCCGCTATATTCGAAGACATTGCTCAAGAAGCCCTTACACTCTGTCAGCAGTCGCTTGTCGGCGCCGTTGAGATAATCAAGGTCAAGAATCCTCCAACAAGCGTTCTCGATGCACACCTCTTCCTCGCCCGTCATCTACTCATCATGAAGGAAGTCACCAATAACCTCGATTTCCTCCAACGCGACTACGACCCCAGTGTCCATCTCGCAGGGATGACGGACGCCTTGTCATCTATGCTTTCACGCACCAGCGCCCTGCTGCCAGGATCGCTGTTCTCTGCATTCACTGTACCCACAGCGGAGGGTGCTATCGGGTCGCTCAAACAGGCCATTGACCAAGCCCTCCGGCAGGCCTGTGCTGACGCCATAACCGAATGTGCATCCCCAGTGTGTACGCCCCTTCGTGAATGGGTTGACCACATGAATGAAATTCCGTCCACTCAAAGGCCAAGCCAAGCTGACGCGGCGCGCTCCCTGCGGGACGCGTTTGTAGGCGCCTGCGGCGGCGCTCTCCGTGCGAATGTCATGCGACTTAGCCTGTATCTGGAAAGTGATAGAACCGTTGGTGTGCTAGTGGGACATGTGGAGGAGAGGATTGTTGATGAGTACAGTGCATATAGGAATATGGCGAGGAGTGTTGATGTCGTCGAGGGTGTTATGGATGACCAAAGCGTGAGGATTATGGTGAGGGATGTTCGAGAGAAAGGTGTTGAGCAGACGGATAGTAGTGGATCATAAAATACTCAATTACATAGTTTGGGTGTATCACAGTGGCCCCCGGAAAAGGAACATAGCGCATTGCACATATTTGGCAATCCTCTGACTCGCACGTGTTCACTGTTCCAGATGAATTGATCCCGGAGTAAGTAATGGCTGGCCACGTGTAATTTTCATTGTTCGTGTATTATGTCATCCATCTGGTCCCTTTCGAGCCCACCGTGAAGCTTGAAAGAGGCTCGTCCATAGTACATACCTTGGCGGCGGAATCAAAGAGGCGCGCAAGTCTCATATTGTTGACAAACACACTACTTCGGGCTTCAACCTTCAAGTCAGAAGGACCGGCAACGAGTTATTTATTCGACCACTTGGCATTGCGGATGGTATCTGAGTTTACGAGGCAGCATAATTTACAAAAGGCATTACACGAAAAGCAACAACGAAGTTCAAAAGCTCCCAAGAAATCAATGTCAGTATGCAGTATTGCTGGCTTCGTCTACCCCCTCGTCCACGTTTAGTGTCCAGGAGGCGGGCCACGCATCTGTTTCTGTTTCTCTTGTTCCAATCGCTGGGCAAAGATGTAAGAAGAGGCAGTGCGCAAAGCAAGAGATCGTACGTGGTAGAGTAAAGAGATGGCCATTTGGATGTTGGCCTGTTGGCCAGTGATTACGACCAGGCGCTCGTTCTCCGCACTGTGCCCTGGGACGGACCCCGTCGCGCCGGGCTCCATAATTTTGATTTGACTAGCACTCATGTGGCGGATTTCGTTGATTTTAGCGCCGCCCTTGCCGATGATGCAGCCAACAAGGTCATTTGGGATGTAGATCTCCTGCGTTTGTTGCTGTTGTTGGGGTGGATTCTGATATGAAGAGTACGGAGCAGGCATATACGACCCTGGAGGCGGCGGCGGATAGGCAGTCGGCGGGGGTGAAACGTGAGCCGCGGGAGCGCGAGTACGAGTGGTGCTGCCAGCAGGACGGTAGCTGGCATGGCCAATCGTGGACGATGGCTGGCGCTCTTGAGCTTCAATAAGAATGTTCCCAATGTAGTACGTTGCGATATGAATGGCATCCGCAACACCGGCAACACTGAGGACTCGCTGCAAAGTGGTTAGATGCGTTTAATGCAAACAAGGAATGCAAACTTCAGTTGAACCGGGAAGCATACCCTCACTAGCGTTCAGACGAGCACCACTAGCATCCTGAATCTCTTTTATCTTGGACCCTCCTTTGCCAATGACCGACCCCATACGCGAGTTGGGAATCATAAACTTGATCGTGACCGCACGGCTCCCTGGAACAGAGGGCTGGTCGAAGGGCTCATCGTTGATACGACGGACAATCAGACCGAACGCCTGAGGGCGTTAGAAACTCGCAACGATACACAAGTGACCCTCACTTTTGAGACGGCATCGAGTGGACCATTAACGTTCAAGATGCGCTCAGGATTGCCAGGAATACTCTCGGACACGATGACCTTGGCACCACTTTTCTCGCGAATTTCGTTAACATGAGCACCTCCCTTGCCGATGATGATAGACGCGTCCTGTGTCACTATGAGGCACCGCATGTGGATCGTGGGCGCAGGTGTTGGGGCGGGGACACCGCTGGCAGTAGCATCTGCTGGAGGCGACGGCGCTTTCTCGGGCAAAGCTGTTGACTATTAGGTACGACATGTGAGATAAGCAGAACGTTGATAGTACCAGACACTGTGGCATCACCATTGTGGGCGGCGGCAGAGGAAGGTGGGCCTGCGCCAGTGTTCGGCCGTTTGTACTGCTTTTGATCAGAGTCCGAGGCGGAGCGAGAGCGTTTGCGGGTGTGTTCAGCTTCTGGCATGGCGCAAGTTGAATTATGTGCGTTAGTTTAAGCTCGGCGGTCGAGGGTGTGATTGGACGGAGTTGGTGTCTGGCAGGAAGGATGGCGAATGCACGTAAGGGGGATGTGGCGGAGTGGATGGCTGGCGGCGGCGGCACACATACCTTCACAAATGCGGACGACGATGGCCAGGAGGAAAGATGCACGCACGCGTTGGCTACCACCTTCCGATCCAAACATCGGACCGGGCGTCCGACCATCATCCACGTCTTCCTGCTGCCTTGCTGCTTAACCACCACACCATCACAGCCCAATGTCCACTGCCACTGCGCGCGCCGAAGCGCGGAGAAAAGCAATTCTGTCGCGCGGCTCCGACCGTCTTGCAAAGTTAACAACATCTGGCCGAGGCGAAGACGCACCAGCCTATATGCACGATGATCCACCTCTGGCCAAGCTGAACAACTTGTCAAAATTCGTCGGCGAGGAGACTACCGCAATGCCACCTCAATTTAGCGCGGCACCACCGGATCCCACCGTTTGGAACAACGAGGAGCAGCAGCGCCTCATGCAGGCGCTTCTTATGGGAGGCTTCCCACAAATGCAACCTGGCCAGGCGCCAGCACTGGGGACACCCCCTCGTGGAGACTCGATCCCATCCATTCCCTCGATGGAGGATAATCCATTGTTCGCGCAACTGGCCGCAGCCATGCCACCACCCGGCTCTCGGACAGCAATGGACCCACCGAAACCGAAGACACTGGTGCAGCGGTTGTTCCCACTGATCCACCTTGTATCGGCCTGGATTTTACTTGCATATTTTGTGTTGGTCCAGGAGCCCAACGTCAATGAGGCTATGGGTGGATTTGTAGATGAGCAAAAGAATCATGCTTTCACTCGTTGGGGTGCATTTTCCAAGGAAATTGGACGCGTTCAAGTTGTGGTGAGTCGCTTTTACTTTGGTTTGGTGTGCCTAATCTTGTTTCTATAGCCATTTTTCTGGGCCTTCACTACTGTACAAATCATCATCCATTCGACGCGCCTATCCATGGGATTCGTATGTGCTTCCCGATTTTCGTTGATGTTGTACTGAACTAGTCCTCAGGATTCCACCCCACTTCCAACACTCCTTTCCATGGCCATGCCTGTACTCCCACCCACACTATCAACCATCGTTGTGCACGGATACAAGTACATCGGCCTGTTTTCCATGTTACTCGACGATATCGCCGCACTCCTTGTAGGGATAGGCTTTTTCGTGTGGATCTCAACTTGGTTTTCTGCTTAGATTGGGCCTCATGAGTGTATGTATTTGTAAAAATTTGGAAAAACGCAAACGACGTGTGATGCTCATGAAATAGCGACGGAAACCCATCTTACGGTGAGCCTTCCCCTCCGCACCCCCTTCCTTGAGAGTGATACTGTCATGGACCACTGAATTCCCGAGGAGCGTGAGGCACGGCGATCCGGGAAATGGACGCGGCACTCTCACTTACAAGCTACAAGCAGACCTACGTCCAAGCTTACCATTGTTGCATGCTTGTTGATTGACTGCTACGCGCTACCTCACAATGATTGCTACATAAAATTATTCCATTACAGTGCACTTGCGAGTAGTTTCGTCCGGGTTTCCTTGAGGCTTGTGTAATCCATAATGTGTTGTACCCGTAGGACCTTGCAAGTTATGGGCCAGTTACCATTGACTGTGTGGCAAGAGTCACCCAGAACCTATTGCTTTTTTCTGGTAGTATACCGTGAAATTGAGACGTTGTGTGCAAGTGTACCTCAGGGCCGTGTAAGTACACTCTGTGTCACGGCATCTTTAGGGCCGGGGAGATCGCGTCTTAGCGTCACAAAGGTCACGACACTGCATTGCATTCCTCACTATAGTCTCTAATACCGGAATCCACTTAGCTGTCTTCACAACATGGCCACCACAGCTGAAGACATTGAATTGATTTCCTCGGACGATCCTCTCGCGGCGGGGGAGCTGCACCCAGCGCCGCGTAGAGGCCGAGCTCGCAAAAGCTCCGTTAGGCCCTGGACAACGCCAAAGAAGCGTAAGACGCCGCCCGCAACAGAAGACGGGCGTAAGGAGAAGAAACAACGCGTCGAAACCTACAAAACGGTGCGCGACATGCTGCGGCAAAGACGGTACGAAACTGACGCGCTCGAGCCAGGCCATGGCTGCATCAGTCAAGGCTCTTCGTAACTTCAAGGAGAGCGCAATGCGAAAATGGATGGGAGAAAACATATCCGTATTCTCGGCTGTACTGCCTGCGAAATCGACGTTTGTCGATTCAATCACCCAAGAGTCTCAAGGCCGGCCAGTCGCCTTCAGTGAGCTCACCCAGCAACCGTCGCTGATTCAAGGCGGAGAAATGAAGGATTATCAGGTGTGTACTTGTAACCAACTGGTTGAGTCTCAGCTCACTTGTATCTTCAGCTTCACGGTCTGTCTTTCCTCGCAAACATGTATCGCAACGGTGCGCTTCATTACATTGTATTTACCATGTCGAAAACTCACGCGTTATCGGTAGGCATGAACTGTATACTTGGTGACGAGTGCGCCCAATGCTTCTTCAGATATCTACCTGCTCACGTTTCTGTAGAATGGGCCTTGGGAAGACACTGCAAACGCTTTCCCTCTTCGCCTATATCAGAGAGCATGCCACTGTCCCATGCAGCGCCCCCCACCTCATAATCTGCCCACTCTCTGTGCTCTCGTCCTGGGAAATGGTATGTTTATCATGGTTAGAGCACTGTCTCGAACACAACCAACCTATTCTTTGTGCAGGAATGCTCTCGGTGGCTACCTTCGTTGCGTGTTGTGCGCTTCCATGGACCGGCGGCCCAGCGCGCTATCATTAAAACCACCATATTGACTACACCACAAGAACGGCCTGACATTGTTCTTACGACATACGAATCCTTCTCCGCTGAAGATTCCTGGTTCAAGGCGCACCATTGGGCATACTGCGTTGTTGACGAAGGTCACAAAATCAAGAATGCAGGTACTCAACTTGCAGGGCGTTTACAAGGCTTGAATAGCGTGTATCGTCTTATCCTCACTGGAACGCCAGTACAGAACGACTTGACCGAGGTTTGGGGGCTCCTACACTTTCTGTATCCGACCGTTTTCACCGAACGCACCGAAGCTCTTTTTAAGGATGCGTTCGATGTCTCCCGCGGAAAATATGAGACACTTTTCATGGACAACGTTCGCAAGCTACTTGGCATTATTATGCTGCGTCGCACGAAGGATGTTGTCACGCTCGAAGTCCCACCAAGACAAGAAACGACAGTGTTTGTTCCGATGTCGGAGGCACAGAGGACCTGGACCTACGCTATTCTCGGCGAAATGGATAGGATCGCCATGAATGCAGTGTTCACTGGAGGGGACGCTTCCGCTGAAGCCGGACAGCGCAACGCTTTGAAAACAATACAGGGAGAGACTCAACCCCTCAAAGCTGACCAAGGCTATCGTAAGCCAATGTCTGTTCAGCATGTCCTGCAGCCTAACATGCCGCGTAGTTTGGAAACGATTGAACAACCTTTTGCTGAAGCTGTTGCGTGTTTGTGACCAGTGAGCAAAGCCTCTTGTTTAGAGCTGATTCCAGCTAATCTGTATAGCCCATACCTCTTACCTGGCGTGCAGCCCGAACCTTATTTCCTCAGCGAAACTATCGTGAAAGAGTCTTGCAAGCTTCAATTCATCGATAAAATATTGAGCGACGTGTTGCCCAAGGGCGAGCGGGTACTTATATTCTCGGTGCGTTGCTTCTTTGTCTTGCTGCATTTCTGACCAGCAACTAATCTATCTGCAGAAATGGACCGAGTGAGCAAGCAATGCACTTCTACGCTGCAAACAAGCTTACAATCCATAAAGCATGCTAAACCTAATCGAGGATTTCATGAACTTACGCGGCGTCAAGTACGCTCGTCTCGACGGGTCCACACTTCGGCCAAGACGCACCGTCGACATCCGTTTATTCCAGCGCGAGGACTCTCGTATGTCTTTTCTTGCGAAAGAACATAGCATATGGCTAACTATTTTCCTAGCGTACCAGGTTTACCTGATTTCAACAAAGGCTGGTGGTCTGGGTATCAATTTGACCAAGGCATCGACGGTCATCATGGCAGACTCGGATTGGAACCCACAGAACGACTTGCAGGCAATTGCACGTGCTCATCGTATTGGGCAGACAAAGGTCGTCCAGGTTTACAGATTGATCTGCCGTGGAAGCGTTGAAGACCAAATGCTTGATCGACTGAGGCGCAAGCTCTTCTTATCTCTCAAGGTCATGGCCAACAGCGGGGCAGCGCCGGCAGCGGGGGACAATGAGTCAACTTTGAATCTCAATGACCTGTGCAGCATCTTGCGGCGTGGCTCAAGCGCACTGGAGAATTCTCCATTTGACATGGACCTGGCAACATTTACAGCCGCGCCAGTGGCTGAAATTGTCCGAGTCTCTAGAGAACGGGAACAAGGGCGCGATGCGAAGCTAGCGGCTGAACAAGAGGGGAAGGATAAGGCAGGAAACGACGCGCTTCTGTCCGCCGAAGAGGAAGAACGACAACTCTTGAGTGGGGTGGCACATGTCAAATGCAGGTTGTTTGAGGGCAGGTTGATTGCGAAGCCTATCAGCGAGAAGGGCAAGGACAAAAGCATTGGAGATACGAAGGGACCGCGCGAAGTCAATGCTGGAGAAGAGGAGAATACATCCAAGCGTATGCGCAAACTACCAGATGCACCTATTAGCCCAGGTAAGGTGCAGGCATCTGCAGAGGCTAGGGCGCGCGCAGTAAAAGAGGCGAAGACCAAGACCGGCTACAAGTTTGATCATGAAGACTTTTGCATGATGCAGTGCAACGATGACGGTGAAGCCATCATGTGTAATGCTTGTCCGCGAGGTATGTTTCGTTTGCTTGCATCGCACCCAGTCTCATGAAGTTCAAGTATTCCATCCAAAATGCAACGGGATCACGGAGCAGCAGGCTCGCAAACCTATGATACTGTGCCCTCAGCACAGATGCTTCGAGTGTCAGAAATCCTCGGTGGAGGCGGGTGGCATGCTTTTCCGTTGCCAAACCTGTCCAAAAGCATGGTGCGAGGAATGCTTGCCTACAGTGGGCACGAACGACGATATCAAGATCGTTGGGGATGTGCTGCCTGAGTTGTGAGTCCCGCCGCCAATCCACCAAATGCATGCTGACGCTTCATCCTCCAGTGCAATATTAGGATTCAAGGCTTCTCCGTCTATTTTCTACATCAGATGTGAGGAGTGTGTGACGGCCGAGCGCGAGGAGCCTGCTTGGTGGAAGGAAATGTGGGAAGCACACTTAGAAGGGGCGGAGAGAAAGTACAAGAAGTTGCTAGAGGGCAGCAGATGAATTCTACTAGATTCTGTGTGTGTAATGGATTGGCCGCTGCCGTAGATTAGAGTGTATCAGATTCGTCCTATTTTTTATTTCTCAGAAAATAATCCACTTCCTCGAACTCGAAATTCTCATGATTCTTGCGTGTCCCACAAAAAATAGAATAGCAGCGGATGGAAATTGGATTTGTTGAATATCATTGTCGACTCTAGTTCAACACTTTGTACTCTTTTGCAAGGGGCGTAAGGTAGCGCAGAACGTTGTACGACTCGTTTTGTGATGTCGTCGGCACGACCCTGCTCAGCCCTGCTAGCGCTCTTCAACCGCGCGACCGATCCTCCCGCGCGCCGTTCATCTAAGCTTTGAGCATGCCTCCCATCTGACGCTCAGCGCGCTCTGAGAAGTGCTCAAATGCCCGCTACTGTACTCGAGAGTATTCGCCCGCTGTCGGCGAGGCGCAGCCTTTCCCTTTGAGCCGCCCACATCATGGGGCGTGGCGACATCCGCGGTGAGGCACCGAGCGATGCTGGGGCTGATGCGATGGCAGAGCCCTTTCGCGTCAATTTCGTCCATGATTCCAGAGGGCGTGGAGGATCCGCAATGGAACAATTGCAACAAAAAATCCTAATTCATTGTTGGCTGCATATTGAAAATAGGAAATGTGGAGTTGAAAACGTTGACCCAAAAAAACTGATCTGATACACTCTATTACTAGTCGTACAGGTAATATCCTAAATTAACAAACCGTGGCGTAGGAACGTCAATTGTTTCTAGGCTGCTTGCAGGTCACCATCTCATATTTTTTATGACCATACTATCAAACATCAGGAAACAAAACAAGGCAGTAATCCGCTCGTCCACGACTCATACCCGCCTCACACAGGTCCAAAATTTTATCCTTCTCTTCTCTGACTATTAGGATGCTACCATTGCAAGCTTGACATGGTCCATGGCCATGCTCGCCACTTATAATTCAGATATTGTAATTTGAGAGATTAATCAAAGGATCGTGGGTATAGAACCTTCCTACATGCCGGGAAAACCTCTATAGCATAATTTAACATACATCTACCATGATATTGTGCAAAAGGACTGGTCAAGAAGCTTCAATTACCAGCGCAAATGCGCATCGACCGAATCTTGCCAGTGTAACCCAGATTCTACGCTACATAGGGAGGTCAACTATAAACTTGACGGTTTGTCCTTGCCGCTTGTTGGCCATGCCTCCCCCAATCTCCTACATACAAAGGAAAATCATAGGTCAAGTCAAACCATGCGGAATCGATTCCAGAGGATTTGAGGATGCCACTTTCACAGGAACTCCAGAGGAACTAATTCAGGACAAAGTAAGGCAAACATAAGGCTTATATGGCTCTTTCAAGTCCAATTTTTTCTAGTATTGTATTGTCATAGGTCCCCATGCCGTCCTTGAGCATATCCGCTTGCTGGCACTCGCCCTAGTATATAGGGGCGCTGGCCACGTGGTTTCCTGATCCAGTCAACTCTGATCGGACTGAGAACTTCAAATGAGAAGATCTTGCCACTGACCACCATGACCGAGATTGTGGTCCGCTATTATGTCTTCAAAAATGACCTTCGACCGAAAGAACGCCACGTCAAGATACTCAAAACAGCCAACATCGAACGGCTTGAGAATGTTATAGGCCAGAGCCTCAACGCTGAAGGCCGTATAACTCTCTGGAAGGTTGGTCTTGTTTTCGCAGATTCTTCAGCAGGAACTGACACCAATCTCAGTCGAAGAAAAATACGGGAAACACGTATTCAGATCTCCTCGAGCGCCTACACAAAGCACAGAACGTCCTTAGCAAAGTCTGCGACGAGTTGTCGGACTGGGAAGCGACGGTGGGATCCTTGGTTTCTGCGTCCAGCTTTCGTTCAGCCAAGATTCCCATGCTGATTGCCGAAATTTTGGAACAACCGAGGGTCAATCGCGACCCCTCCGAAGAGTCAGACTTACAGTCGGAATCGGGGGAGCTTGTTGGAATGATGAGGGCCCGTGCGTGGCATCTTCTCGTCAATGCATTGTCGCTGAAAAACCACAGAGTTTAGGCAAACCGTGACCAACGTTCGCAGCGGCCCGACCCCGTCTCTTTCAGCCCAACCCAGAAACTACATAGCCTTCCAAAACGGCACCACGCCCATTACAGACGGTCGATACGGAAAGTCTGTAAATGATCCCGGCATACCCGTTGAGCTGTTCCACCCCGCTTTTGCCGAGTTTCGCTCTGTAGCAAACGATAACACCCAACAGCCCCCCTTGGATCTCATCGAATTAACACTCGACTTCATGCGGGGTGTAGCCCGGATCTCGACCGACGAGGCATCGCGTCAGGGCTTCACCCGCCGCATGCTTGCAGAGATCATCTCCGTGGGGGTTGTGCAAACTGTGAACTCAAACAAGTCGTCAGCTGATCACATCGTCCTCAATATGACGCACGGCGCTGCTGCTCTCGCTGTGATTGAAGAAAAGCCTGAGCTAGGCCATAGCGGTGAGGGCTCGGTCCAGGGCTCATTCTCGTACCTCCAGCATTGGAGCGACGTCCAGCAGGAAGTAAGTTACCTCGCTCATTCGTCGCCTCAGGGTCTCATTCGTTTTGTAGCCACTTTCCCTTTCTTGTTTTTGCCCCTCATTCATAGTATCTGTTGCAGGCCCGTGGATTTCTATCTGCGGCGCGGTTTTCACTACCAAGGCCGTAGTGCAGCGGTTGACCGATTATATTTGGCTTGGAAACGGTCGCGCCATAGACGACATCAACACTCTACGCATTGCACGCATACTTCTTGCCCTCCGTCGCGGAATCGCCTCGCTATCCTCCTTCTATGATTCCCTGGAGATCCGAAACACCGCCGCTCGTTTCTTCCCGCTGGCGACCTCGTTTCCGCAGACGCTAGGCGACGGTTCGATTGCCTTGGTTCGCTTCCAGTATCTTGAGCCTCTCAAGGGAATTGATTCGTCTTGCCTTGCTTTCCTTGCGATCAATCAAGAGACCCACGAGCGCTACGTTGTCAAATTTGTTGAGCAATACGGTCAACATGCGCACAGGCTCTTGGCTGACAGCAATGATGCGCCAAAACTCCTTCATTGTGGCAGTGTATGGGGTGACGATGGACTTGATAGAGGGTGTCAGCCGCGGAAAATGGTCGTCATGGAGTACGTTCCCGGCGAAGTTCTTGCAAAGAAGGCGACGAGCGTTGTACGTAGTGCCGTCGAGTCAGTCATCCAGAAACTGCATTCCGCGAACCTAGTGCACGGCGATATTCGACAGCCAAACATCCTCATTGCTGAGGGTTCGGGAGCACCAGCAACGCGCGTCAAGATCCTCGACTTCGATTGGGCTGGAATCGAGGGGGAAACGAAATATCCTCTGAATCTTTCGAAGATGGTAGATTGGGCAGCAGGTGTCCGTGACTATGCCTTGATCAAAAAGGCACATGATTTGGAGATGGTCTCAAAGCTGTGATTGCTTTTGGACTACGCATACCCCTTACCTGCATTTGCTTTTAAGATTGACCTCGTTTCCTTTGGGCTTTGCTTCTAAAACGTCAATGTAGTCTTTTCCATAATATAATCCAGAGGTTATCTGAGCACAATTGTGAATGGATATGGGACTGCTAATCTTTTCCGCATTCCCTGTCTAGCGCTTTTGGCCGCTTCCTCTCTCCTCCCTTGACCAAGGAGAATTCCTTCTCCTCTTTTTTATCGTTTCTTCATGCTACACAGACTGTGACCACAGTTCTGTCAGTTTATTGTTTTACAAACGGGTATTGAGATTGGCTCTCACTTCTTGATCTTAGTGAAGATTTCCCCCAGGACTGTCAGTGTATGGTGGAAGGGACTTTATTGCCAACTGCATTTCCAATATAGTCACAACAGGACCCCCGTTAATAGGCGCGAAGGATTGATCCCAGAAAATTGGATATGGATACTTTTTGTCCAAACCGGGAGCTCCTTTTTGGGACCAGTCCTTGTCCAAACCGTGATCCATCATCGCTCCAGGCCTTAAAATTTGTCCAAACCTGC